>JAVGVS010001236.1:0-27644 GCA_032718565.1 Distichodus sexfasciatus
TTTCTTTCTTTTTTACTTTCTTACTTTCTTTCTTTCTCCTTTATTTTGTTTCTTTTTCATTCTTTCTTTTATGCTATTTCTTCCTTTCTTTTGTGGTTTCTTTTTCTTTCTTTCATTCTTCCTTTCTTTCCAGTCAGTTGAGTTTCCATACCCCCCTTTTTCCCCACTTCACTTTTTTTGTCTTTCAGTCAAATACTGTAAAAGGCCATATTCTGCTCTTATTCCGTATTCCAGTGTAAAATGTCTGTAAGATGTGGTGCTTTTTACAGCTCTAGTAAGGTGTCTTTAAGGTGAACTGTGGCATAGATCTGAGTGGTGCGAGGGTGCGGAGTGTTTGGAGCGTGTGTGTAGACAGACGCCAGATTTTGCTTGTGAAATTTCCACTGGCACAGCCAATCCAAACCATCAACAACACTGCTGTAAACAGTGAAATATAAAACACTGTGAAATAAACACTAGAATATAATATGACAATATGAGGTTTTAATTTCCTCATCCCACAGCTCACTCTTTCTTAAACAACCGCTTAACTTTTTAACACAGAACTTTACAAATCATTCGGTGATTTAGCTTCACGTTGCAGTGTTTATATGCATTAGGAAATGATTTGAACAATGTCAGTGCCTCTCCCTCCCAACATCGTGCATCTCGACTCCAAGTAACCTTTACAGTGGCAAACATCATTAAGTTCTGTACAAAAGCCAGCCACAAGGGACAGCGGAATAAGAACACACGAAGGAACAGAACGCCGCCGCCGCGCTCGCTTCCTCTGCAACAATACGGGTTAGATAATCAAGTCGCCGGGGAGCAAGGTTGTTATTGAGGCCGATTTTAATCCCTCGTTTCCACCCACCCAACAACCTTGAAAGAAACATCTTGCTGCGATCACATCCCGGCATTCATCCGGAGAAAGACAAAAGCCCGTTTTGCATTTTAAAAAACCCCCGCTCGCATGGCCACTGAAGCTGAATTTCCCCACGAAATCAAATACAAATACACGAAATACAGTTTAATGCAAACGCTACACTGCCAGTTTAACAATTAATAAGCGCTGCACATTATTGTTATTATTATTATTCAGGGTGTTGAAATTAATCCCATAATTGACACATCATGATGCAGACGTGGACGATTCTGCACTGATGCAGCTGCATCGTCCGGATTTCACCCGGTTGTCCGCGGCGACAATGCAGGTGGTCTGTGACGCGCAATCCGGTTTTATTATGAAATCACTTGTAAAAAATTCTTTGATTTTATACAGTTTTCAAAACATTTCCAGATGATTTTGACATCTTTACGAATGATTAATTTGATGCAAATATCTAAAAAAATATGATATAACGACATCCCGGTAGTAACTATGCCCAATCTGCGTGCGATGTAAAGTAATGTAGAAAAATTGATGGCATGCATCGTGATGCTCCGAGAAATCGCATCGAATCGAAGACATTCATTCATTCATTCATTCGTTCATAATCCGAACCAATTAATCCCAAACGGGGTTGTGTGAGGACTGGAGCCTGTCCCGGGAACTTACATAACGGGCGCAAGGCAGGTGCCAACACGCCGCAGGGCACACACACATACTCGCACCCACACCTTTACGGGGCCAAGTTAGAGTTGCCAATTAACCTACGGTGCACGCTTTTGGACTGTGGGAGAAAACCGGTGCACCCGGAGGAAATCCACGCAAAAAGACCCCAACCCAGGACCTTCTCGCTGTGAGGCGGCGACGCTAACCACTGTGCCACCGTGCCGCCCGATTCAAAGACAATCGCAATTGAATCGAAACGTGGGGCCAGTGAAGGTTAACATTTTATCAAATTTATCTGGAGCACAGCAACTTTATTCCCATGTCTGTGTGAAAGAAGGGCGTTCTGAACACTCTTTGCAACTTAAAATTTGAATACTTTATAAGATAATTGTTGTTGCATTTGGTCATGTTATTGTTCACAGTAAAAGCTGTCATGCATCGTTGTTATGATATTGTAAGTTATTGTAGCTTTGCGGTGTGGTGGGTGTGTGCTATAAGAACACAATCATTGCAAGTTTCATTCTTAATGAAACCATGAAAGAGTTTCAGAAATCGGTCAACATCTGGCAAAATTAGGGGTGAAAGTAGACAACTTTTTAATCTTGCAGTATACATTCACACTGAGAAAATGTTTTTATTTACCGACGTGAAATTCTCCACGACACACAGCCCCACTCTAAGCACAAAAAACTCACAGTTTCTAGTAACATGTACAAAGCGAGTGAACGAAGCAAAGAAAACTGAAGTTGTGGAATTCCATGGGACTGCACGCTCCTGTTTACACACCACACATTCCCCATTCCAGGAACCAGTGGAACATTCCATCCGGACCAGCAGGAACACGTCGGAAAAGCGCCGGACGACTACAGCGTGTGTGTGTGTGTGTGTGAGATGAAAAACACTGAAGGCAAAACTGGAAAGTGAAAATTCCACACATGCAAACGCTTCACTGAAAACATGACAGTTATAGGTGTCAAAATGGAATTTTAATTAAACTCTTGCGATAATCTTAACCCAGAACTAAAATTTGTAAGTAGTCAAATCATTCTGGAATGTTCATAGAATGTTTTCAAATAAATAAATAAGTAAATAAGTAAATGATTTATTACTGCAGCATGAAAGACTCACTGAGCGCAAGTTAACTCGGGCTACACCTGCTATTCGGTACAGTACATGTTACATCATGTCATATTTTGCTAAAATACAGATATACAACTTACAAATAAAATAGACGGCGGTTGCTAAAGTGTTTATTACCTACTACTAATCACATGCATGTTAATATAGATTAGGGCCGCAACCAACGATTATTCTGCTAATCGTTGAATGCCGATTATTTTTCAATTAATCGATTATTAATTGGACAAAAAGAGGGAAAAGCATTTTTTAATAAACCCAACTGTTTCTATTTTTCTATATTTGTTTTTTACTCTCTATCATTATAAAGTGAAAAAAAATCTGATTAATTGAAAATGAAGAAATATTGAAGTTTTGGCCATTTTTAGCCAGTTTGGACTCATTTCGGCCTATAACTCATTTTTGACTCATTTCTGGGAGAGAACTACATTTTTGCACAAGACGGCGTTCCACATGAGAGTCGCGTCACAATAACGAGGTGGACACGTGTCGGAATAATTACTGTAAATATCAAGTAAATGTCTGTATTGAGAGTAGAACGCTGGTGGTTGTTATTTATCAGCTATAAATGAAAGTGAAAGTGAGTGATCATTTGTCATTGTGAACACACCACAGCACAGCACACAGTGCACCACAACCATATGTGACCTCTGCATTTGACCCATCCGTGAAGGAGCAGTGGGCAGCTAACAAGCGCCCAGGGAGCAGTGCTTGGGGACGGTACCTTGCTCATGAGTACCTCAGTGGTAACTTCACCGGCCCTGGATTCGAACCTGCAACCTTCTGATGACAGGGCGAACACCCTACCGTTACACCACCAACTGCCCCTAAATGAGTTTTGTCTGTAATAAATGGGAAAATTTGACTGACTGGACGCTTTAGTGAATGACTTCCCTGAGAAAATTGTGCGCAGCAACAAACAGCACGTGTTTACATCGTGAAGAATCTCATTCGTGTGTTTCTACACGACTACTTCAGTTTTAGTGACGGCAAGACGCGGCGCTGGTTCTCGTCTCCTTCTTATTCTGCTTTTATGGTGGTCGGCGTCCAGCTTAACGCTGCCTTACTGCCACTGCGGCTTGGCTTACTGACCGCACATTAGGGAGTAGCCACTGTATATGTATATGTGTATAATAACGTAGACCCAACTTATACATTATTAGTCACCAACTATCCTAATAATCCATTTTTAAATCGATTTAATCGATTAGTTGCTGCAGCTCTACTGTAGTAATCATTAATTTTAGGGTCATCCCTAAAAGTCTTGTAAAGCAGGTTTAATCATCCCATGCTCGGCTGCTCTTAGTCGAGAGGCCGAGAGGAGCTGATGATAGTTGTTAAATGGCTTCCGGCAACTTCTCCGTTCCTGAGAAGTGCTGAGTTCAGAGCAATGCGTCCGGGAAGGGAAGTGTCAGAATGCGACAGAAAATAAAGCAGAACCCTGCGACAGCAACGCTCTCCTCCCACCACCCTCTCGCGCCGGGGTTCGGGTTATTTGGGGCATGAACGTTTGACAAAAAGAGAAAGAGTCATTATTAAAGAATGTGGGACTATAAAACTTGCCCTTTCGCATTGTGGCTGTGGAGATTTTAGATGTTTTCGAACTCACTTCCTTGTTATGTTTGGAAGACATTTAACGTGTGATAAAAACGCCTCACATTTACCCTGGGCGGGCGCCAAACCACGCCAAAACAGGGCATAGCGCTGTTGTTACCTTGATTTTAATTAATTGTGAACAAGAAATAATAAAGTGGAAAAATCATGACTTTGCTCCTCAACTTTGACTTGTTCCCGCAACCTAATTGCAACAAAAACCACGCCAAGTTTTTAGTAAAGCTGCGGCAAAATCAGTCATAACAATCTCAAAAAAGGCCCACGAAATAAAGGAAGGGCTGAAAAATCACAGCTAAAGTGAAAGCACAACCTCTGCTGCAAAATCAGATAACTGGAGCTGGCACGACATTCCGGATCATTCCGCAGCCAAATCGACGAGAGCTATGTGGAAATGCAACCGGCCGGACCGCCACGTTTTGATTGCTAGACATGAAACAAGCTCCCAGCTTTTATATCAGAACGGCAAACATTCAGGGCCGTCAGGTTTGGTTAGGCTAAAATAGTTACATCGAATCAATCAGACGAGACGTGGCTGCATCTGAGCCAGAAAAATGCATGTTTAAATTCATTCATTTTATTGGCATATACATATACCGATATCATAAAAATTAGGGATGCACGATATGGGAATTACTGGTCGATGCCGATATCCAGTATTGTCGTGCTAACGTATGCCGATACTGATACCGAAAGGCAGAGTCGAGCGCGTAAAGACAAGATATTTTGCCACTCGCAATTTTTGCACAAAAATAACTAACACAGCAGCAAGTCAAGCGAGTGTGAAAGCAGAGTAGAGCGAGGGCGGAGCATCTCCAGGGTAGTGCACAACGTTTTAAGAAAAAGTCACTTCCCACCCTATGTAGTGTACAAAGTCAAATAGGGCGCGTTTGACTCTCCATGTGCACTACCTAGTGCGTAGGGGGCCGTTAAGCTACAACCCTGACTATTTCCTGAGAATACTACCACACAAAACAGTATGATAAGAGTTCCTTACTTACCATACTATTAAGTGCAGTAGTACGCGGCTCGGGCCACAGCCCATGTGCGTACTAACATTTGCTAAATGAGGCAAACACGCTACTTACTTCAAGTGCAGGCAGAGGTGAGCGTGTAAAGAGAGATTTTGCTTGTGAACGTTCCACTGTGTGTTCAGAATTTTGGCACAAAATAACGCCATACATTTTAAGACAGAAGGCGTGGGCCGTATAAAATACCACGGAATTTGGCATAAGCGCCACCTTTCCCACGTGCATCATAAAATATCAGCAAAAAATACTGGGTAAATCCAAGCATCGGTCTGACGCTGATGACTAAAAAGACGTAACTAACGACCGATTCCAATACCATTCCGATATTATCGCGCATCCCTAATAAAAATACTAAATATCTGCACAGATAATTGGTCGACCCCTGGAATTCCATGCTTAATACTTCCTGACTCTAAAGCAGCATTTGCAACTCGGAGACACTTGCTGTCTGGAATTTGCAGTTTCAAACAGTAGCAGTTTCCAGAATTTTCCAAATCAAAGCGAGTAAACGATTTAAATGATTAAACTTCTCATATTTTCACCATCAGTTTGGAAAAGTAGAAGTCTGACAGTTTTGCGCTCTACTTTTAATGAATTCTCTCTGTTGAGTCGAGCTCTGCTCGTCTTCCGTCATTCGGTCGCCCGCCTCTTTGTCAGGTAGGTAGCATCTTCCCCCCGCTGCATCATTAACACTCCGTTAACCTCGTTCCAGTGTCAGCGCGAGGGCGCCCCGGCCCCCAAAAAAACACCACAGCGCAAGAGATTGCGGACTCCGACTCGGCGTTCAGGAGGAGCGGTGCAGGATCTTACAGGCTCAGCTCTGCCCCAGTTAACGTCAAACGCAGCGGTGACCCTCCCCAAGGCTGAGCTGTGTCCTTCATCAACCCCCCCGCAGGTTACCAAGCTATTTTAGTGGACGCAGAGGATACACACACACACACACACACAGTTGGCTGTTTCGAGGTGCAGACCTGCAGCTGGTAACATTTGCATCAATTCAGTGTGAGATTATCGAAATAAACCGTGGGTTAACGTGGCGTTCCGAGGACAACGCTCATTCACAGCATGCCTTCGTCGTTGCTAAATTACTAGCATCACACTTTTAAACTGACGTTGACGCTCAAACACGTCTGTAAATGTATGTAACTATAAACCATAACGCTATAAAGACAAGGAGAACAGCACGCAAGGGCTGACGCTTCCATAACGCGCGTTGCGCACCAGGTGCCGGAAGGGGTACCGAAAAAATCTGCTAATGGAAGATCACCATAATCATAATAATCGTAACGACATATTCAAAACAAAGCTGTGGCGCTTACGGCACCCGAAAGTCTTGCACCAGTCCTGATTGCTTGTTTTCACTTTGGGCTTCCCGCTTTACCCGCTTTGCACACAGGCCAACTCCCCAACCATTAAGCTGTCAGCTCCCTGACCGTAACACTACCAAAAGAGGCTAATGTTGCCAACAACCTTTAAGCAAAACGTTCAAATCTTGTGTAGATGATAACTAAATTGGCACATCAATTTATCTTAAAATCACTCAAATGGGTGCCTCGAACTAGTATCCCAGTTGTACCCGTTAGAAACCCTAATCCTGGTTTAATGTGGAAACTCTCAGACCCAATGCTGTGAATTTTGTGTAGATGTGTAAGTGCTGATAAAAGCCTAGCCTCTTCTATCCGAGTTCAGCTCTCCTATGGAACGCATCCATTTCAGTTTTCACGGTTTTTAAGAATCAACTGAATCTCGGATCTAAAGCCAAATGGAACGCACCATACGCCTAGTCCTAGACTAGCTTTGAGTTTGAATGGTAAATCTCCATTGGTAAAATAACTTAGGCTTAATCCATGTGCAAGAAACCAGCCCTCGCTGTCTATAACGAAATCTTTAAGAAATAAGACATTTTTTTAATGTATTATTATTTTTACTCTTCAGATTTTTGGTTTATCATAAGACCTCTTAATCTGTTGTTCATTTCTGGAACTTTCCCAAGCGGGAAAACTGTTTGTGCAACCTCCAGTCTTCCAATGGAATCCAGCCAGATTTAAATGCAGATAAAGTGGGCAGAAAAGGTCACACTTACCGCCATGACCAGCTCGAAGGGGTGTTTGTACACTCGCACGGGGGACTGGTATTTCTGCACCATGGTGGAGTCTTTATCTGTGTCTACCTAGAGAGAGAGAGAGAGAGCGAGAGAGAGAACATTTAGAGCTCGGCAAGTACAGAACACTGGCAGGCTCAGTCGTGCATTTTCATTAATAACAGGTCTTAACATCATGTCCTCAACACACCCTGCTTTAGCGCTGGGCGATAGGACCTCAAATGTATCACTATTAATCAAATATTTTACCTCAATAACGATTAATGAATGATTACTCTGTTTCAGGTTTTTTGGTGTGCCGTTTGCCCTCGTTTTCATTAACGAGAGGGGATTTAGTCGCGGCTGGGGTTTCGCCGGCCGATTGAAATGCGGCTCAGGTCGCAGGGAGAGGCCCACGTCTGGCAAAAAGCCCGAAACTCTACAGCAGAAATACTGCAGGGAGACTGCGGGAGGGAGGCTGGGACTCATTGATAAACACAAGCCTTCTTCTCGATCGATATACTGCAATAAAAAAAAGAAGAGAGGCGCCGAAAAGGGCAGGCGCCTTCATTCACAAGAGGCTGAACGCTTAAAAATGAATGAAAACGGCTCTGGCAAAATCGGAACCATTTCTGCTTAAGGTACACACACGACCGTAATTCATCAAAATTCAAGATTTAGAACTAGGGCTGTGCAATATGACACAATCTCATACCCATATCATATCCCGATAATGATATATATCACAATATAGTACATTTTTGTGTAAATTCAGTGAAACTTTCACAAGCAAAATCTTCAGTCTGTGTGCACTCAACTCCGCCTACACGCTCATATGGAACGCCAGACGTGCCACAATTCATATTATATATTTTTAGGCCGCTGACAGTAAAACACCCTTTACGAAATTTTAGTCATTTAAACTGTTTTTGTGGCACTCCAATATATCTTTTTATGCTGATGAAAATGCTTTTTGTGGCACTCTTGTGGTCAAATGCTGATTTTTACACCACAACCTAGATGTAAAAGGCTTTTTACGGCGCTCCAGTAAAGAGCCTTTAACGTGAATTGTGGAATCTTTGGTGTTCCATAGATCTAAGTGTTTCGAGCAGGCATGTAGGCAGAGTTGAGCACTCACAGACACCAGATTTTGCTTGTGAAAGTTCCACTCCATGCTCACAATTAAGGCACAAGTATTCTCTGTGTCCACATCCACGTGGTGACGTGCTGACTAATGCAAACCATCACAAAATATTGTCGTAAACCGGGTCTTTTGCAACACCACAACATGAATAAAATAGAGTATAATATGAAACGATAGAACCCAATATATTTTGTCATATTGGACGGCCCAAGTTTCCTTCAGTTGTCTTAAATTCCCAAACATATGACTTTCATTAGAAAACTACTGAGCATAATTGCAGCACAAACCTTGCCACCGAATTGAGGACAAAAACACAACAAAAGACGGCCAAATCAAAACAGTCACTCATTAAATCGTAATCAAAATGATCAATGAATCATGATGCTAATCATATCGTCCAGCCCTACTGTCAACACAGTAGTTTCCCCACTTCACAGCGTGCATCTTAACAACCAGAAAGATTCTGAGAGGGTGGAGAATTTCTTTTTAAAAAGAACGGAACAGGCTTTGCACAAACAGGATGAGGATTCCAGGAATTCCGTGTTCCTTCTCAGTTCCGATACCTGATTGAGCCGACAGATGTGTGGCTATAAAAGCATCTGGAAATGTCCTCACAAAGAATGTTGTTTACTACAGTATAGGGATTTACCTAACGGGTGCGTCTAACCCAGTCTGCATTACAACACTGTGTTTGCGTCTACTGTCTAGACTACTCGGGAAACTACGCTCCAGTACATTGCAAAAGTCATTTATTTATATTTTGCCAGGAAATTTGTATGTTTTAGTTATTGCAAACATATGTACATACTATTCCTTGAGACTACAGTAGTCTGGATCATTGAAAGCAAAATATAAATAAAATGAGAGGGTCGGCTCAAGACGTTTGCACAGTACTGTACATTTATCTAGACACGCAAAAACATTTCTAGATAACACTTCAGTTACCAGCATCACTCAGGTTGTGCGGTCTGAAGGAAAGCGTCAAAAACAAAAAGCATGAAATTAGTCACAAAACTACGACAAGCTGAAGTATTAACATAATATAATAGTCAAGGATAAACATATAAAGACTCCTTCAACTCATCTACAGAAATAAGGATTTTTATACTTAAATAGAACAGAAGAGAACTTAACTTGCTGGGATCTCATTGCACTTTGGGTTAAGGATATGACTAAAAAATTCTAAAAATTAAAGATTTAAAGTTTGGGCTGGAGTATGTTATTCTAAAATTTGACATCAAATGTCCATTTTTACATTTAAAAAAATGTTTGGCAATCATACTCCTCAATAAATAATATTTGGTCAACTCCCAGGCACAAATCTATATGTGGAAGGACTTCCAAAATGTTGGTGCCTGTTACAGCTTCATATATACACAAATTATGATTATACAGCGCTGGTGGAATTTTATAATCATTAGCCTTTCATAAGGGTTTTCAACAAAGCTGTAATATATTATGCAGAAGGTTTTTAGCTCAAATTATATTCTCTGTGAACACTATTAATGAGAATATTATACGGTTTTAGCACGTCTACATGGAATAATTAAGCTACAATTTACTCACTCATGCAAAATTTGCTTACAATAGCCAATTAGCCTGCTAGCTAAATGACACTAATGTCTATAACGTCACGAAGACTATATTTTATATATAAGACTATATTATCTTAAATCTAAAGAATAAGTTACATGAAGGCTAGCCAGTTAGTTTTGTTCATTTAGCTAGCAGGTTAGCTTAGCCACAAATTTAAAGGCGCACTGCCTCAAACATGCTAACGTGGCTAGGCATGAGTGACAGTTAAGGGAAACTTTTAGCATTGCCTAATGACACATTTTCTCATACGTTAAACAGCCAGGTTTACATTTTTTGTTCATTTATGTTAATAAGCATTTCTTTACGCCCTTATTTACGGCTTGCCACGTTAGCCCCTGGTTGACACGCATTTCCTCTATTAAACTGAGGGTGAAAGCTTAAGCTAGCTACCCGGCTAACTGCGCTTTAAAGGTGCACTCATTGAAGAAAAAAATTAAATAACGAAACGTGGATAACCGTAAGGAAAACATGGCCTCATTTAACGATGTCTTTCAACACAGATGCTTAAATTTGGTGTCAGCTTATGCTAAAGAACGTCCCCGTTCGCTGTTACTCGCGGTTAACCACACTAGCGTCTCGAAGATCCGCATTTCCCCTTTAAAGCTGTTTAGTTTAAAAACTTCCGTTTTGCAGTAACGTAAATGTTTACTTATTTTTAAAAGCCGCTTTTACTTACCGAACCGAATCGAATCAGAATTTGGTTAACAAACGAACGACGGGATGAGGCTTGTTTTTTAATTCCCGAAACTTCACCGCATCTTGTTTGATTTTCCAACCGAAGCCCAGGGACGAACGATAGACTTTCGGCTCTGAAAACTCTCCGTCGTCCTCCTGGTGCAACTCCGCCATTTATACGGAGCGTAGCCGCATTATGGTGTTTATTAATGGGGGTGCTATACAAAACTCACTGCCGTCTCTCCACCCCGACAGCCCAGCACTGACGAGCCGAGCGAATGAAGCGAGAGAGCGGCCGCTGTTCCTCCTTACGCAGCTTTACTCCAACTCCTCCTCCTCATCCCTCCATCCTCCTGCCCTCCCCTCGCTGCGGCGCTTTGGCTCAGTGTTTTTCCAACCACTTACCGCATTAGAGAGCCGAAGTCATTCGAAGTATTCATGAAACAAATCACCATATTGCGATCTAAATTTATTCTCATTACATAGCCATATGTTGCCTGACGAGCAACGTATTAAGAGAACACGTGGAATTTTCCCATTTAAACCGGCATAATTCAGTGGAATTTTCCTCATTATATCGGCCTACGTAGACAGCCTAGTGACGTATTAATAAAATAAATCAGTATATATATTCCAGTGCAAAGCAGCAGGTCAGTGGCATATTTTAAGAAATCATCGTATTCCAGTGTCAATTTAAACCGTTAGAAGACAGTGGATTATTCCCTCATATCAGCATATTCTGTCTAATTAGTGACATATTAAGAAATGATAGCAGTGGCATGTTCCAATTTAAACTATTCTCGTTATATTATCATGTTTGCAAATAAGTGATATATTGTATTAAGAACTCATTACAATTTTAACTTGCATAAATCAGTGTAGCATACTTCATTACATCGGCATATATAGATTCTAATAATTGACATAAGTAATCATACTGATGCAGTGAAATATTCCAATGTAAACCGGCAGCAGACTGGAGTATTGCTCATTATATTGATATAGCTTAATTAATGACAAATTAAGAAATTATCATATACATTATTGACATATGTAAATTATCTACTGACGTATTAAGAAATCACCTTATTCCAATCGAATGCTCTATTTTAATCTGGAAAAAAGTTAACATTCCTTATTATACTGAAATATGTCGGCTAAATACTGATATATGAACAAATCATCATTTACCAGTGTTATATTTCAGTTTATATTGGCGTATTCTCATCACATCAGACGCCGTTTCCACTGAGACACGGGCGCAAACAGTCTACAATTATTATTTAAATCGAAATAGGGCAGTGTTATATTTCTCATCAGCATATTTGATATCTTTGTAAAAAAAAAAAAAAATCAACACGAAACACTATTTGAAGTAAATATTTCTATCCCTTCTCCGAAGTTAAGCAGTCGAGTCAGTTTTCATTCCGTCCCTTACCAGTTTTCCATCTTTCCAATGTAATTCCATAAAATCTGGGAAAACGAGAGATGTCTACACGGACAAAGCCATATAAAAAACAACTTTAACGTCTTGCCATTTCTGCGTTTTGTCTGTTATCTCTTCAGTGTGACGTAACATGTCTTCCCTCACGACGGTAGTGCGGTGAAGATGCACCGAAACCAGCCTTGATGGACAAATGTCCAAATTCGTGTGTTATCATGCTACTAATTCTGTAGTTGTTTATTATCAGTGACTAGTTCTTCAAACTAGTTCAAAGAACGAAAAGGAATGAGTTGTTAGGACGAACGCCATTGAAATCGTGAGCAAAAATAAAGTTGTTCCAGAGTGAAGACGCCATTTTGAATTTGACATAATACAATTGTAACCCCAACAATCATCAGAATTTGAAGATGTATAGCCCTAACATTTTTTAAACCTTAACTCACGAAGTCATCCTACAGTATGAAAGAATAAGAGTCCGAAGATTTTAGATAAGTTGTGATACTGACGAAGTTTGGATAAGAATGTGATGAATTCAAAACAGCGATCTTCTTAAGTGTCAATTTGAAGAAGAAAATCTCCAAGAGCAAAGATATAAAGCAAACAATGCAGTACTGAGACCTTATCAGTTGCTAATAAAACTGATATTTACTCTGCTTGCTAAAAGTAAGCACCATTTTATAATGCCCTGTTCTTTACCACAGCAGCGATTTAGAAACACTTGTTAAATTAATGACTGACCGAAAAAAAACACTGAACTTAAACCTTAAATTCATCTTCTCTCATGACTAGATCAGTCTTTCAGTTGTCTTAAGTTGTGAACATTCACATAGAATCTGGAATCGTGAAATCAATTCTATTCGGAGTTCCCTTAGAAGAGCAACCATCAAGCTAGAACACTGCACTTTGCAGTACATAAACATAGTACATATATGTTCATCCATTTGCTCTTGGAGAGATATTGTTTAGAATTGTGTTGCTTATTTTGAGTTTAAAACAAGCCTTTTCATAATTTAGCTTTAACCCGATCTGTAAACTTTTGTTGCAGGACAAATCAGAGCACATTTCATTGCAAGATTACTTTTACGGCATTTTGCAGATGCTCTTTATCTAGAGAGACTTTTTCTGAGTTTGCAACATGGGGTTAAGGATCTTGCTCAGGGACCCAAAGATGGTAGTGCTGGAGGTAGAATTTGAACTCACGACCTCTTGGTCCAGAGGCGAGTATGTTAACCATTAGACCACCACCCAAAGATGAACTTAATAACTTGCTTTTGTCAGAAGAGGGAATTGAACCCATGTTAACGCAGCACATGGCTATCTTGACAAACCAGATTAACTTGCATTACTATGCACAGTGTGTGTCAAAGATTCTTGAATCACGAATCCTATGACTGTTATTAGCAGTGTAATTTAGAAAATCTAAATCTTTTTGGATTTACAATTTCTCACTAGTGAGAAATTGTTAGGCAAGAGGGTTTATTTTTGGATACAATCCACTAATCTCAGAGTCCACTCATATCAACATCAGCAGCAGCCACTTGACTGCCACAGCCGAGGAGATTAATGACATCGATTTCATCATGAGGTTCTTGGAGGAGATGTGACCGCTCAAGTGCCGGAAAAGTCACAAGCTCAAACCGAGACATCAAATGGAAAAATCTTGAGAGTCTGGTGCCAGAAAATATCATAAAACATGCAAAGATCTACAAACTGTAGTACTTCTGGCTTTTTCGGTTTTATTATTAGGTCCACATACCACCACAAAATGGGTCAAGGATGAAACAATCACCAATAAATATATATTAACCTCATGAGCTTACATTTTTACTCAATATAAATACATTGTTTTATTTAAATTAATTTTGAATGCTCCAACTATTTATTTATAAAACATATAGGCTATATTTTTATTAACCCATAATCTTTTATATGTTTATTTTTATAAATTGTGTCTACACAACATTTGGTAAACAAAGGCCTGTTTACACATATGCAGATATTTTTTTTATAAACGGATATTTTTACATCTATTTTTAAAATTGTGTTTACACGATATTCTGTTAAAAAGCTGTCAACATGTATTTGGGTTTTTTTTTTTTTTTTAATAAATGCATATTATATATGTTTTTTAATGGCGTTTACAGGACATTCGGTTTAAAAAAGGCCCGTTTACACGTATATGGCTATTTTTTTTTTTTTTATAAATGCACATTATTTTGTTTCTTTTTTAAATTGTGTTTACACTATATTCGTTTTTTTTTTTTAAAGCTCTGTTTACATGTGTGGGTATTTTTATAAATGCATATTATTTTGTTTTTTAAAATTGCGTTTACACGATATTTGGTTTAAAAAAGGCTTGTTTACACCTATGAAGCTATTTTTGTAAACGCATTTGTATACGTTTAGGTTTTTCGTTTACACGCATCCACGGAATCCAGAGTTTTGGAAAATATGCGTTTACTAAAAAATATCCACATACGTGTAAACAGGCTCTTAGTAATGAAAAACCACTTTGTGCTGTGATTACACTTTATCATTCTGTTCTGTCTTGCTTCATGCAGTGGAAAACCACCTTTAGTCACGTTTATGTCTTTACATGGAGTTTTCCTGTAATCAGGCCTGTTTTCTTGCATAAAAAATAATAAATCACAGTATTTGACTAAGAAGGATTACTTCTGGGAGCTCAAAATCAACATTGTACTTTAGTCCTCAAACTTAATCCACATTCAAGGAGCCGGCCAGCACGTTATTAATCAGAACCTGAAAACGTGAAAAGTGGAGAAAGCCTTGACGGCGGCGCTGGACATCTCACCCTGCGGCCGAACCCTAACTTCTTATGTAACATGCTTTGACACGTAGGAATGTTTACATGGATTAGAGCCGAGCTTACATTCTCATCCAGACTTTCAAATAATCGGCCATCATCTCCAAAAGGTCAAAGAGAGTTGTCGAGTTCAACAGACGTATCACGAACACTCCTTTTGAGAAGTTTTTTTTTTTTTTAAAGCATGTTCCATAACCAAATGAGCACCACTAATTAGAGATTTTTGCATAATTAGATTGATTTGCATTACATAAAAGTATTGCAAGTTTGTCATTGAAGCTAATATTTCATATTTACATAACCTACCACGAAAAGCTCACATAACTGTCAAAAAATGAGGACCAACATCTGTCTCTGCCTCTAATCTGTTTGGGAGTTTGCTGGAATTTGCAATCTGTTTCCACAAAATGATGGAAAGCAAGATTATCTGTGGGGTGTAATTTCCTCAACACACCAGGAATTTAATCAGGTGCACACAAACACTAACTCACGGCAGTTTTTACATTCAACAGAAATATCATGGCAAAACAGAGGTTTCCAGCTGGTTTAATGTTAGCATTCCTCAAGCAGCCTCCACCAGTTATAAACATCACAGAAATTCCTGCTCACATTCTTATAAACAAAGTATAATCTGAAGTTAATTAAGAAAAACCCACAGTCACTTTCACATCCCCATTCCTGGAGATTCATCTCAGTTTCTTGAAATTCTCTATTAAGTTAATTAAAGTGAGTGATTATTTGTCATTGTGAACAGCATACACTGCACCACAACCAAATGAAGGCACGACAACGAACTGTGACCTCTGCATTTGACCCATCCGTGAAGGAGCAGTGGGCAGCGAACAAGCGCCCGGGGAGCAGTGCTTGGGGACGGTACCTTGCTCATGGGTACCTCAGTGGTAACTTTACCGGTCCTGGATTAGAACCTGCGACCTTCTGAACACCCTAACGTTACGCCACCAAACTGCCCCTGTATTCGACCCATCCATGAAGGAGCAGTGGGCAGATTTTTTTTGGGCAGCACCCAGGGAGCAGTACCTTTACTGGTCCAGAACTTGAACCAGCGAACTTTTTGATCACATGGCCAAGTCCCTAACACTACCAACCACCCCAAAATGTGACCTCTGCATTTGAACCATCCATGAAGAACTTCCTGGGAGAAGCAGTACATTTTCTGATATAAAAGCAGGAGCACCAATATTTTTGGCCATGACTGTATGTAGAGGGCAGTGGGTAGTGTAACAGTTAGGACACACACCCTGGGTCTAGAAAGTTGCCAGTTCAAATCCCAGGACCAGTGAAGTTACCACTGAGGTACTTATAGGCAAGGTACCATAACCAAGCACTGCTCCTCAGCTGGGTCAAATGCAGAGCTCATTGTTCACTGTGGTGCACTGTGTGCTGTGTTCACAATGACAAATAATCACTTTCACCTTGAGGATGATACATGAAGTGATGAATAATTACGGAAAGGAGTGAACATTTGCTAAAATTATAAAGGTACAGAGCTCATGTTTTGACTCACAGTGTAGACAGACACCAATATTTAACACAAAATATGAGAACTTCCAAACACTCAATAGACCAAAACAAATGGGTCAAAAATGCTCATATTTGAATTAATTCATTATATTAATCTTAAATTTGAATATATGAAGAATATGCAAGTCAGAAGTGAAGTCAAAAAGCGTTTCGTGTCTACGCTGTAGCTGAGGAATTTACACACATTTTTTACACATGACATTTTGTGCAAAGTCTCTAGAACACAGCAGTTCTCTGTTGTACAGAACATAATTAATCCAGATCAACTTATTCCCAAACAATACGTCTTATGTCATTAAAATGCAATCTCCCGTTCCTGTGGAACCAACCGACTTGGAGTACGGCAGATGCTGGCGTAACGGTGGGGTGTTCACCCCGTGATCAGAAGGTCGCAGGTTCGAATCCAGGACGCAAAGTTACCACTCATCTCCCGGCCCTGCCCTTGTTAGCTGCCCACTGCTCTATCACGGATGGGTCAAAATGAAGGGGTCACATTTGGCTGTGGTGCAGTGTTCACAATGACAAATAACCACTCACTCATAAGTCCACAAGTGAAGATCAAATTTGCATGGTGGCTATTTTCAGACTTATGCAACGTAAAAGCTGATATGGAAACAATCGACATGTTTAGACAACTATTCCACCACTTTCCACAAAATTAGTGGCATGTAAAAACAGGGAGTCAGTAAACACACGAAGACACGCCCCTCTCCACCTCACTTCAAAATGATGTTCCAAAGGGCCACATTCTGCTGTAGCGAGGAGAGGAATGAAGGTCGGTAAGACTAAGAGAAAATAATATCTTAACGTGGATGACGAGACACCAGCTGAAGACGGAGGAGTTTAATTACTTGGCTTAAGAGCGTGGAGTTTTCAACTAAAACTAAGAGTCCCAAGTTTGAGAACCCTTTCAAGCAAAGATCCAGAACATTCTCATAACCTAATCTAAAATGCATCTAACATCAAGTGTAGTAGCCCAGAAGTCATTTCAACGTTTGTACAGTCAATCAATCCAGCGCATAAGTGCTTTAAGTTAAGCATAAAATTAATCTGAAAATATAGGCAAAAGCAGTAACAAGTGGGGTGCAAGCAAAAGCCACAAAAAGCAGCACAAAAGTAGCTGATGAAAAGTGAAAGATTGTCATTCACAACACAGCACACCACAACAAAAATGTGACCTCTGCATTTGACCCATCTGTGAAAGAGCAGTGGGTATCTAACAAGGGCAGCGCCCAGGAGACAGTGCTTGGGGATGGTACGTTGCTCATGAGCACCTCAGTGGTAACTTTAACAGTCCCGGATTCGAACTTGCGACCTGATCATGGGGTGAACACCCTACCGTTATGCCACCAACCGTCCACACTAAACTAGTGCAATTACATTAGATGAAAAATATGAATCAATTGTGAATCGACATCGACGTCAACAACGGTTTTTGAACTTGTTAATTATTTGCTCAGCTGATTCACCAACTTTCAGGTCTTAACTTCTCTGTATACATCTTTGGCCTTCCGTTGTATGCATTGATTTCGTTCATATCCAAAATTTGCTTTCTGCCATATTTCTTTAGTAAAACTTTCCTGGTCTAGAACCAAGTGGAAAAACATAGCACCTGTTCCAAACTCTGAACCAGCAGCAGATCAGTGGAAAAGAGGTTTTAGACCATTGTGCCACGTGTGGTGCAGAACAGCAGGACCTGTAAACACAAACAGAAGTCTGTCATTGTGGTCAGATGCAGCAAGAAAAATGTAAAACGTTTAACATGTAAAAAGAGGAAGATTGTTTGCAGCATCATACATGAGCATGAAACTAAATGCATGCTCACACCTGTAACTGCCAGGTGAGGCTCGTCTCGGAGCTCACCTGTAATAATCTAGGTCTCATTAGGCCAGCAACAGTGTGAACATAGCTGCAGCTTCAGCCCAGGACCAGAGCTCATTTCATTCAAAAACACAGAAAAACCTATTATTCCAAAAGGGAAGTTTGACGTTCCTTGAGTCAGCTTCTGTAGCCGAGGATCAGACTGCCAAGGTTCCCACCTTCGGACACCACACAACTCACACTGCACCCAACCTTGGCCCCTCGTATGGTTGGCAAGCCCATTGGAAGGGGAACTCCTCTCGACCAGGCGCTTGCCATCGAGCTCTATCCCCTCGCCGCGTTGTTCCACATTGTTGTACGTCATAAGGGGTCTAGCGAGCCATTCTTCATCTGGGTTTCTCACCCAGGACCTGTTTGCCTTGGGTGACCCTACCAGGGGCATAAAGCCCCTGACAACTGAGCTCCTGGGATCACAGGAACACACAAACCCCTTCATCACGATAAGGCGTCTGCTCCAGGAGAAGCTTATCTTAGCAGTCAGGTACATTAATACACAATAAAAAAAAAGCCAATTATAAAAATAATACGACTACTACTAATTATACTAATTTCTGGCTTGTAATCACCAGGAGAGCAGATACAGCACGAGCAGGTAAAGACAGCGCCTTATTTAGAAGGATGTAATGAGCTTTAACGAGGGTTTAATGTAAAAGTAAGCAACACTGAACCTACCTACTGCCTGTTAATCCAATCACCAGCTGATCTCCCTAATACCCTTAGAGTCTCACGCCCAGGTGAGGTCAAAGGCGAGTCGTGAATCCACCTCCACATCTTGGTCGAGTCTGTGTTACAACCTGAAACATACTCAAGATACATAACTGGATTTACTGAATGAAAGGTGCTACGTAAGAATACGACTGAGGCGGCGATGGTGGTCTAGTGATTAGGATACTCTCCTCTGGAACAAGACGCTGTGGGTTCTACCTCCAGCGCTACCATCACTGGGGCAGTGAGCAAAACCCTTGACCCCAAGTTACCCCAGGGAGACTGAAATTTGGGAATGCAGATCACTCTGGATATGAGCGTATGCTAAATGCTGGATATGTTTAAATTATACAATTTTGCATAACAACGTTACATAAAATCATTAAAATCCTGTACAGTGGCGCCATCTGCTGGACATTAACATAGACGCACAAACACACGATGCAGCCTATACACGTATTGTTAAATGTTACAATAAAATGTTTAATGAATTTTGGATTAAAATAATCGGGTAGTACACAAATTAAAGCGTTCCAATTCGACAAAAACAACACACATTCTGGTAAAAATACATAACACGTTTCCTTTGCAAATTATAGAAATTCTAACATACAAATTTACAAAAATGTTTTGGTTTCCTTTTATAGATTATGCATTTAAAAAGTACTTCTCGCTTTTAAAATATTTATTAAAAATATATTTTTCTCAAGAATTGTGCTGAGGTTTGAAATCCGTCTCCAAATGATTATCATTCATTAAAAACCTGTCTTGTTTCCAAAATGACTCTTTTAAAAAGTACGTCTTACTTAACATTGCTTTAAAATGTCTGTTTCCTAAATCATATTAGCACGTTGTGAAAGCAATCAAAATATTTTCGATACTTTATTCATTTAATAAACTATTATATTATCCCGCGACCACAGCTGAGATTCAGCGGTTTGGATAATGAATTAATATTATAATATTATGCTTTAACAATATAAACATAAAATATTACTTGTAAAACAAACAAAAAAGTGGATATTTATACATTACTATAAAATGTATATTAATACAAGATAAATAAAATAACCCAATATCTTACTACTATCCGTAATATTTTACAAAAATCACTTATTAAAAATGGAAAATGGTATTTATATTATTCGGATTGTCGCAAAACGTGTTTCGTATAAAATACATGACGATTTGTCTCTTCAGAGACGATACACAAATAAAAACGCTTCGACTCGACAAAAATAATGCACATTCTAGTAAAAGTTCATATTACCTTACCTCAATAAGTCCTATAACCTGCAAAAGTCATTATTTAACGCCATTATTTAAAGTCTCGCTCGAAAACGTAAACCATGCGAGAAAAACCATGAGGTGCAGGTGTTCGACTTCATCATTTTAAACAAATCTGAGCCAATCAGAAAAAAGATTGTGTTCACGTGATACAAATTAGTGTTTCATGGGTAATGACGTTCTATCAACCGCCATTTTTGAGTCATCTTATACTCGTAACATGCGCCTCATGTTTTGTTTTGGGGTTTTTTGTTTGTTTTTTCTCACAAAGGTATAAAATACGCAAATTTAGTTTGTTAACTCCAAAATCTTTCTCGAAGATGTAAAACTTGTGAGAGAAAACAAGAGGAGCAGGTGTTCGACTTCATCGGTTTAAACAAATCTGAGCCAATCAGAAATAAGATTGCGCTCACGTGATACAAATCAGTGTTTCATGGGTAATGAAGTTCTATCAACCGCCATTTTTGAGTCATCTTATACTTGTAACGTGCGCCTCATGGTTTTTTTTTCTCACAAAGGTATAAAATACGCAAATTTAGTTTGTTAACTCCAAAATCTTTCTCGAAGATGTAAAACTTGTGAGAGAAAACAAGAGGCGCAGGTGTTCGACTTCATCGCGTTTAACAAATCTGAGCCAATCAGAAATAAGATTGCGCTCACGTGGTACAAACGAGCTGTTCATGGGTAATGACGTTCTATTGGGTGCGTTCGACTTGATGCAGCCGCTTACAGCGCTGGCTTAAAGCAATGCATTCTGGTATTGACGCAATGCATCTTGGTAAGATTTTTTTGTCCGACTTCAGTCGGCGCTGCAAAACGTCACCACGCGTCATCGTGTCACGTGGTACAAAAAGCTCGCGAGAGCAAGACGCCGTAAGACAGATCCTGCAGCACCTCTCAACCGGCTGCACGAGCTGGGAACCGCCTCCGTGACGACACAACGTTGCCCTTATTGGCTGAAGGAATTTAGGGACGCGCATGACGTGTGTGACGTTTGTATCCCAGGAAGTTCCGATGCGTTACCTGCTATTTCAAGAAAGAAAAAAGCCCTCAATGATTCATGTTCATTTTGTGAAAGATCCCCAGAAACCTCTGTACATTTGTCCATTTTCCATTTTTATGAATGATATAAAAATTTACAACAGCACACTACAATCTTCAGCAAACCCCAAAGCCATTAAAACAAATCTCCTCATGAGCTTGTTCCACCTTAGTGACTACGGGTTTTTGTTTATCTATTTGTTTTTAATTTTCTTTTCTCTTTGGTGTTGGATGTTTTCACTTTGGTTTTTGTATTATGTCATGTCAAGCAGTGAGAACTGGTTTTCAGACAATTTACCTGCTAAAATAAAGTTAAAATAAATGCAATTAATAACACAATGAAACATAATAAATAAAAGAAATTGTCACTTTAACAGTACACTTTATTTTTTTTAGTTGTATACTTATTGTTAGTTACTGTAATGTTGCACTGCTTTATTTGTCTAATCGTCTATTCTGTAAAGAAAGCATTCAAGTAAGAATTACATAGTACTCTGTGCACTGTACTTTGCACATATGACAATATAAACTTTGAATCCTTAAAACAAATGTTTTTTTTCTGCCAGCTATCTTTTCATACAGGGCCACAATTCACAATATTTTGAGCTTTTTTAAATACTGAAAATGGTTTGAATGAGGAGTTGGTTATTGTACAAGAAGTAATGTGCATGCAGGTGATATTTGTATAGATTTATTTACATCCTCCTGGCAGTGTCCCTTCCATTTTACATTCTATTCTTATAAGTAAGGTTAGTAGAACAAAAAGATATAAAAAAAAATTCTCTCTGAAAGTGTACATCTAGCATCACCCTACATATGATCACAACATTACTTTGATATAACTGAGTGTCATCTGTCTAGCTTGATATTTTAGAACATCTGTTAACATCACCTAACATATTATTGAGTAAATAAGCAATGTGTAACAGTTTGCCAAACCCTTCTGACATTGAGGGTAATGCCCATATGCTATTTTTTATCAGATAAAGACATGAAATCACACAAAATTAAACTGCTGTGCAGGTTTCCCATTGTAGCACAGTTGAATTCCCTAAATTAACCTTAATGAGTAGATTGTCAATTGATTATGCAATTCTGCAGTGGAAAAGGTGTTGTGTTTATGGGTAGATGGTTGGGCTTATATAAAGGCTCAAAAACTGAGCCATGGCAACTGAAACTGTTTCAATCACTATAACTTACTCTGAGGGTACACTGATACACTGTGTGTGTCCAAAGAAAAGGCAGAAAGCTAAGGACTGGTGAATACACAATAAGCTTTTATTTGCTGATACTTGCTAGAGGCAATTTGTTGGGTCAAACACTATTGTCAATACTTTTGGGGATGATTTTCTTCAGATATATAGTTCTTCGCCATTCTAGCACAACAGGTTAGACTTTCTGCTGAACTGTACTGTCAGCCTTAATGTAGGAAAAAGGATGTGTAAAAATCGTGTGGACACATGCTGTCAGCTACTGCTCCCCTCGCAGGTTAAGCTTTATTTATCTAGGCTAAAATCACCTCTCTTCTTATGTATTTGAAAAAATCTTACATTAAAAATGTAGCCTGCAGTAAAGAGTTGTTTTAAGATTTATTCTGCCCTGTTCCGTAAACCAAAGGAGACTACAAGCATCAGATTATAAAAATAATGTGACGCATATATTTTTATAAAGTTTTAATTTGCCTTTGCTGATCTCCGTATTCTTCATGCAAGAACACAGGAAACGCCAGCACCACGAGCTCGGCCACTGCAGATCTCGCGCACTACGAGCGGTAACAGTTGTCCGGCTTGTGGCCAGTCGGTTTTTCCTCCGCCCCTGCAGCCGCCGTTAGATCTCGTGCTACGTCACCTCAGCTGCAGACGGACCCAAGCCCATGTCGAACGCACCCAGTGACTGTAAAAAAAATGGCGCCATTTATTTGTCACAGCTACTCGTTACCTTGGAAACCTGAAAGCGATTCAGCCGAACGCGTTACACATTAATCACAAAGTAAGCCCCTTAATTAACCATCTAAAGATTTTAAATTCTTCACAAAGCACTTCAATATCCAACACCTGCAGAAATTAATGATGTTTAGTTCAATTAGTCCTCCCGCTGAATCAGGCACGCGAAGCTTTGTATTTTATTTTTAAATATTTTAATATTCACCCATTCTTAGAAATCATTATAGAAATTTGATTACTTGGTATACTTACAAAAATGTTTAGAAATTTAGCTACAATCTAAGCAGGATGCCTGTCTTGTGGAAAAAGTTCTGTAATACTTTCTAATAGTAACGTTTACCCTTAAAAATTAAAAACTGAAACTTAAAATCAATTGTTGAAACGGTGAAAATCATTTTTTAAAAAATATTTAAACATTAATTTATTTAACAGTTGACTTTCATCAGTGGCATTCGATTTATGTTGCTTGTGGCTGTTACTCATAGTATTATTATTATGCAAGGTATATGAACTGCATTTAAATAAGTGATGATGATGATGATGATGAAGCAGTTTTTAGTTAAAATACGAGACACCACGAATCTATTTATATACAATAAGTGTTTATTAAAGTGCTTTCCATTGACATAAATGGCATACTGGTAGCTTTCAGTTATAATGTTAAGTTATTATTTCTGTGTCAGTATTACACATTTAACATGTATAAATAAACAAGCTAAAACGCTGATTTAATTATATTTTTTAAACTGGTCAAAATAAAAAATTACAATATGTGATTAGATACAAGAAAATAAATAAAATACAAATGGCAAAATTCACATATTTATTTATTTAATTTCTTTTCTTTTTGTTTTGAATCACATATTAAATTGCAACTTTCTATTATGGTGGGTTTATCAGTACTGGTGCCATCTGACATTAATATAATAATTTAATATTTAAAATATATGTAAAATTCTTGTAGTTCTGCATTATAGATGTTGTGATTATATACTTTATATGACCATTTAAAAGGTGAATCAAAATAAAATTATAAAAAATACAAAACGCAAAATACAATACAATCAAAATTTTATTAATATATAATTTATTTTGATTTCTTTTATGTGATTAGAAACAATGAAAGAAATCAAAATAAAAAGATAAATAAAATGATGATACAAATCATCATATGGAGTATTGCATTTGCCGCATTAAGGCCTGTGATGTGTGCTGATGCTCAGTTCAGTTTGTTCATCATGACTGGCTTTATGAGCCAACATGGCGATGAAGATGGAGAGAAGGAGCTGCACGACGCAGCACAGCAGCAAGGTACAGGGCAGAAGCTGGACCGGACTCTGAAACCAGCAACAACCAGGACCAAATATAAGTAAAGATTATAAACAGCAAAAAAAAAATCCCAGTATTAAATTTCTGCACTCACCACTACGTTAAATATCATTGGACTGCAGAGCATGATGAAGTAACAAATTCCCAATCCTGAGAAAACTATGCTGGCTGTGTTTACATACAGCGCCCATTTAATCTGGAATAAAGGCCAAAAAATACAAAATAAAGAACGTAAAATTATAACAAATGAAGAGAAAAATCTGAATACTTCAAAATTGCGCTGATAAATCCACATTTTTAAATAAATGAAATGAATTAATTAAAATAAATGTGTATGAATAAAAAAATCTATCAGCCTTAAGCTTCTTCTTCTTATTATTATTTATTTGTTTTATTGTTTTATTGTTTTATTATTTTTTACAAACCGAGTCCACACGAAGTTTCTTGGCTGCCCCCACAGAGACGGCGCCAGTGCTGACAAACTGGTCAAAATAGAAAATTATTAATTACATACAATAAAAGAAATCATATTTAGTTATATTTCTTCTATTGTAATAAATCACATAACACAAAATGTGCTTCACTATATGTGCTTTAGTACTATAATATAAATAATAAAAGAAAACACTTAATATCATTGTATTGAATCCCACATTTCAGTTTAGATTTAACAAGTGACTGACTTCCAACATGCTCTGTTTCAAAACATTACATTTCTATTTAGATTATTTTAAAGTGTGTGTGACGGTGAGATACTTACTAAAATATGTCCACATATCACCACGGTAACAATCTGTTTTGACATTGATTCGACATCACTAATTGTGATAAAGAACAAAAATCCACAGAAAAGTATCACGATTCCAGTGACGATCTGGAAAATCTGTGTGAGGAAAAAGCAGAAAGAGAAAGTGGAAATGAAGTCACCTGTCCACTCAACATCCGAGATTTACATTCATTTAATCCATTTATACATTTATATTTTCTCTCTTATAAATGTGAAAATTAAAATGTCAAATAGAAACACATAAAAATATAAAAAACAGACTTCAGTCTGAAAATATATATAACTTTTTACATATTTTTAAAAGTAATTAAAGAAAAATAAATGAGTACAAATAAACAAAAACTCAAATATCAGTATTCTACTATAATCACTAAAAACATTCATTAAAAATCATTACAAGATTATCTTAAATTGTATAAATATATTTTGCATATGATCATAACCTTAATGTACTGTAGATGTTAATAAAATAAATGAATAAATAAATAATAATAATAGAAAATGAATTAATCACAGCTGTCATGTGGGCGTCGTGAAGTCAAAAATAAAAAGGTGAAAAAAAAGGAGGAATACGCAGTAACGGAGGAACAGGTGGTTATTGTCAACACTTGAAACAAAAACAGTTACTCAAGTATTCTCTGTGTGGCAAAAAACAGAAACACAAAAAGGAAAAACCCAAACGGTCCCGTGCCCCCGCTGTGTGGATCCAAGGCCACGTCTCTTGAAAGTCTGGTCCAGAAACAATCCTAAGTCCCAGCTGCTGAGAAAGGATCCAGAAAGGATCTTTGTGTTTCAATTAGGGCTGGGTTCAAAAATCGATTCACCGATCAATATCGATTCTCGTTCGAAAAATACGGTATCGATTCAAAAATTTGCGGATCGATCTTTTCCTGCAGCTATGCACTACTTCTCGCGACCGCGCAAAGAGAGCTATAAAAACGTGAAACCGGCGAAACCCAAACCAAATAGAGCCATGGCTGAAGCTGCTCCGCTCAAATCACCGTCTGGCCTAATTTTATAACCAAGCAAAACTAGTATTGATGCGAAGAAATCTCTAAATAAATCAATATCGAATCGAATTGAGAATTGAATCGGATCATGACCTAACCCTAACCGGACCCAGCCCTAGTTTCAATCACCCAGAAGGTCCAAAGCGACACAGTCATGATCACGCCCCTCAGCGGGCAGCAGAAGCCTGGTGCAGTGGAGTCCAAAACATACAAGAAAATCAAGGGCGAGACTGAACTGAAATTACCACACCCAAGAGGCGCCAAGGAAAAACCACAGCCACACGCCGCCAGGGTATGAGGGTTGTCGTGCCAAAAAGTGACTGTCTGCCAAAGACTTATTACAGTCCGCGGGAGCGCGCACAGCCTCTTAAAGACGCATCGCACAGTTTCCATACGACTACAGCTGCTTCTTTCTGTATCAAATCATCTTAAGGTGATCAAAAACTATCCACTACATGTATCCCTGAGCTAATGGTGAAGGTATAGGGAGTCTGTAACTAAATAATTGCGACAAAAGTCAAACGAAGTCGTTTAAATCAGTCCTCGGTTGTATCCGTGCTGTAAAACGATAAAATTAGGTCACGAAACAGGACTCCGACAGTTCTAATGTGATTTATTGATGTATGTTTATGTTTGTAAAGTTTCCTACGTCTACCTGAGTTTCAGTACACGACTAATGGCAACAATATGAATCTATAAAGGAAATTGTTTCAGTCATTTTAATGAGTGCTGCAGTATAACCCAACCAGTCCATTTTTACCACTTTAAACACGTCTACAAGACCAGTGTAACCAGTAAAATGCTGTTTTCCCATTGCTAAAAAATGATTAGGGCCTATATCTTTTTACTGAAAGCCCTTTTCTGCTTCAGTTTAACTTTACCGTACTCTTGTGGCTTACATTTACACAATTATTAAGCATCCAATCCTTTTTACCCCTCTATAGGAGCAAAATAACCAGTAAAAGGCGGTTTTCCCTCTTCCAAAAAGTGATTAGAGCCTATATCTTTTTACTGAAAGCCCTTTTCTGCTTCAGTTTAACTTT
>JAVGVS010001237.1:0-27530 GCA_032718565.1 Distichodus sexfasciatus
CGACTACTTTAAAGTGTATATTTTATATTACGCGACTACTTTAAAGTGTATATTTTATATTCTGTTAATATATTGATTATTCTTTGTGTCTTATTTGTTCTTTGCATTGTTCAAACTGGAGCCACGCTGTCTCGTATACTGAGAAACGAGATGACAAAGTTTACTTTAACTACACTCACACTCGCCACTTTCAAATAGTTTCATTGCACTTTAAACCAGTCACATTGCACCTGTTATCTGTCTTCAGAATAATTTTGTAAACTCAGGTAAAACTTCAGTACATTTTTATTTTGTATTATTCATACACACATGCAGATACACCGCTACCCGGCACTTGGGTCTTAAATTAAATTATACTCCTTGCCTTCTGCACATGGGTAGCTTTGTTGTTATATAAGAAGTAGTTAATTTATCTTTTATCTTTATTTCCCTTTATCTCCTTATTTTTAAGTTTCTTTAAGTTTGTATTTGTAACTCTATTTTATTTTAATTTTTGCCTAAACTGCACAGTGAAAAAGGCGGATCAGGATACATTTCACTGCATGTTGTACCTGTATAATTTGTATGTGTCAAATCTTGAATCTTGAACTTTGGCTTTGATGAAGTATTTTCTCGGAAATTAGGATGACAAATTCATGTTGATTCCTGGTGCACGAAAAACATTTGTTTATATCTCATATTTGTAAATGCACACTGTGTGAGGCTTGAAAAGCACATTCTACATATATTCGTATGATATATATTTATTCTCATAGATTCCATTTCCAATATCTCATAATCCACATTTACACACTTTATTAAGAAAAACATCCTCCAGGGACAGCAGTGAAACAAATTTACAGCAAAAATGTAAGAAGAACTGAAGAAAATCACAGAAATTCCAAGACTCAGTGCCTACTAGTGGCCTGGGGGAGAATCACAGGCCAAACCATAAAACGACTGTATTTCTAGCATCCCAAATGATATTCACATCAGACAAATAATCATTAACTAATCCTGAGAAAAGTCATACGTAATGGGAGCAGACATGCTCATCTTTAATAAGCGCTTCACTCTTGATATGTAACGCATTACTGATTATAGTGATGAAAAGTGCTGCTGTGTTTTCATCAGGTCAGCTTTTACAAAGAGAAGAAACAAACTGCATTATTCACTAAAAATACCTGTTGGTGCTGGACGCGGTTTTATTTGTGGATGAGAAGTAAATATTATTTACATCCAATTCAGACAGGTTTACTCCAGCTCCATTTATACACAAGCCATATATACACATTCCATTTTAAAAAATGAACAATTTCCAGTCATGTACAGAAACATTCGTAGTTTTTCTACGCTCAGATTGAAAGAAGAGAAGTCGAGCAGACGGAGCCTGTACCACAAACCTGCATCTCAACTAAAGAAACACGCCTTTTACTTCAAATGTCTCGTGTTCTCCCCCAAGACGTATGTGACGTATGAGGCACATTATTATTATTATTATTATTATTATTATTATTATTATTATTATTATTCAATCATTCATTCATTTTCTGAACCACTGAATCCCAATTGGGGTCGCTGTGAGACTGGTGCCTATTCCGGAAACTTACGGGTGTCAGGTGGTTCACAATCCTGGGCAGGCGCCAACAAACCGCAGGGCACACACACTCACACGATCACACTCACATTGACATCTTACAGGGTAAATTTAGAGTCACCAATTAACCTATAGTGCATGCCTTTGGACTGTGGGAGGAAACCGGAGCATCCGGAGGAAACCAACGCAAACGGGGGAGAGCATGCAAACTCCACACAGAAGGGCCCTGCGGCCATCCTCGGGGTTCGAACCTAGGACGCTAACCACTGTGCCACCGCGCCGCCCATCATTATTATTATTATTATTATTATTATTATGGGCAGATATAGACATTTGGCTAAATGCGAGCTCAGTAGCAAACTATATTTAACACAGTTTGGGGGTTTGTATGGTTTTACAACCACATGTGTTTCAGATGCGGTGACCTATAGAATCATCACTTGTCTGTACAAAGGGAGCACGAAAATGACATTAATGACTTACAAAAATCTTAACTGAAAACAACTTTTTTAACAGAACTGCACTTTTCGGTTCAATAAGCCAACTGTAATCACATTAAAACTTCCATAAAAATAAAGACCCTGAAATTCAGAAACTTTTATGTACATTGCTGTTGTAGGTCAAGTGTAATTTTTATACACTAATCTTGGTTTTTGTTATTTTCGAATTGCAATTCTATTTTGATATTTCAATTTACTTGGTCTCTGTCTATTTTGATATTTCAATTTACTTGGTCTCTGTCTACCTGGGGGTGGGGCTCGATGGCGAGCGCCTGGTGGCCAGGCCTGCACCCATGGGGCCTGGCCGGGCACAGCCCGAAGAAGGAACGTGGGTCTCCCCTCCAATGGGCTCACCACCTGTAGGAGGGGCCAGAGGGGTCGGGTGCAGTGTGAGTTGGGCGGTGGCCGAAGGCGGGGGCCTTGGCGGTCCGATCCTCGGCTACAGAAGCCAGCTCTTGGGACATGGAATGTCACCTCGCTGGCGGGGAAGGAGCCTGAGCTGGTGTGCGAGGTTGAGAGGTTTGGACTAGATATAGTCGGGCTCACCTCGACACATGGCTTGGGCTCTGGAACCAGTTTCCTTGAGAGGGGTTGGACCCTCTTCCATTCTGGAGTTGCTCACGGGGAGAGGCGCCGAGCAGGTGTGGGCATACTTATTGCCCCCCGGCTGGGTGCCTGTACATTGGGGTTTACCCCGGTGGACGAGAGGGTAGCCTCCCTTCGCCTTCGGGTGGGGGGACGGGTGCTGACTGTTGTTTGCGCTTATGCGCCAAACAGCAGTTCAGAATACCCACCCTTTTTGGAGTCTGTGGAAGGGGTGTTGGAGAGCGCTCCTTCTGGAGACTCCCTTGTTCTGCTGGGGGACTTCAATGCCCACGTGGGCAATGACAGTGAGACCTGGGGTGGCGTGATTGGGAGGAACGGCCCCCCCGACCTGAACCCGAGTGGTGTTTTGTTATTGGACTTCTGTGCTCGCCATGGATTGTCCATTATGAACACCATGTTCAATCACAAGGGTGTCCATGTGTGCACTTGGCACCAGGACACCCTAGGCCGCAGTTCGATGATCGACTTTGTGGTCGTGTCATCGGACTTGCGGCCGTATGTGTTGGACACTCGGGTGAAGAGAGGGGCGGAGCTGTCAACTGATCACCACCTGGTGGTGGGTTGGCTCCGCTGGTGGGGGAGGAAGCTGGTCAGGCCTGGCAGGCCCAAGCGTATAGTGAGGGTCTGTTGGGAACGTTTGGCGGAATCCCCTGTCAGGAGGAGCTTCAACTCCTACCTCCGGCAGAGCTTCTCCCATGTTCCAAGGGAGGCGGGGGACATTGAGTCCGAATGGGCCATGTTCCGTGCCTCCATTGTTGAGGCAGCTGACCGAAGCTGTGGCCGTAAGGTGGTCGGTGCCTGTCGTGGCGGTAATTCCCGAACCCACTGGTGGACACCGGCGGTGAGGGATGCTGTCAAGCTGAAGAAGGAGTCCTATCGGGCCTTTTTGGCCTGTGGGACTCCAGAAGCAGCTGATAGGTACCGGCAGGCCAAGCGGAATGCGGCTTCGGCGGTAGCCGAGGCAAAAACTCGGGTGTGGGAGGAGTTCGGTGAGGCCATGGAGAACGACTTCCGGACAGCTTCGAAAAGATTCTGGTCCACCATCCGGCGTCTTAGGGCGGGAAAGCAGTGCAGCATCAACACTGTTTATGGTGGGGATGGTGTGCTGCTGACCTCAACTAGGGACGTTGTGGGTCGGTGGGGGGAATACTTTGAAGACCTCCTCAATCCTACCGACATGCCTTCCAGTGTGGAAGCAGAGCCTGGGGACTTGGGGGCGGACTCTCCTGTCTCTGGGGCAGAGGTCGCTGAGGTGGTTAAAAAGCACCTCGGTGGCCGGGCCCCGGGGGTGGATGAGATTCGCCCGGAGTTTCTTAAGGCTCTGGATGTTGTAGGGCTGTCTTGGCTGACACGCATCTGCAGCATCGCATGGACATCGGGGGCAGTGCCTCTGGATTGGCAGACTGGGGTGGTGGTCCCCCTCTTTAAGAAAGGGGACCGGAGGGTGTGTTCCAACTATAGGGGGATAACACTCCTCAGCCTCCCTGGTAAGGTCTATTCAGGGGTCCTGGAGAGGAGGGTCCGCCGGATTGTCGAGCCCCGGATTCAGGAGGAGCAGTGTGGTTTTCGTCCTGGCCGTGGAACAGTCGACCAGCTCTACACTCTCAGCAGGGTCCTGGAGGGTGCATGGGAGTTTGCCCAACCAGTCTACATGTGTTTTGTGGATCTGGAGAAGGCATTCGACCGTGTTCCTCGGGGAGTTCTGTGGGGAGTGCTCCGGGAGTACGGGGTGCCGGGCCGCCTTATAAAGGCTGTGCGGTCCCTGTACGAACGGTGTCAGAGTTTGGTCCGTATTGCCGGCAGTAAGTCGGACTCGTTCTCAGTGAGGGTTGGGCTCCGCCAGGGCTGCCCTTTGTCACCGATTCTGTTCATAACTTTTATGGATAGAATTTCTAGGCGCAGCCAGGGCGTTGAGGGTGTCCGGTTTGGTGACCTCAGGATCAGGTCTCTGCTTTTTGCAGATGATGTGGTCCTGTTGCCTTCATCAGATCGAGACCTCCAGCTCTCACTGGAGCAGTTCGCAGCCGAGTGTGAAGCGGTTGGGATGAAGATCAGCACCTCCAAATCCGAGGCCATGGTCCTCAGCCGGAAAAGGGTGGAGTGCTCTCTCCGGGTCGGGGAGGGGATCCTTCCCCAAGTGGAGGAGTTTAAGTATCTCGGGGTCTTGTTCACGAGTGAGGGACGGATGGAGCGGGAGATCGACAGGCGGATCGGTGCGGTGTCAGCAGTGATGCGGGCGCTGCACCGGCCTGTCATGGTGAAGAAGGAGCTGAGCCAGAAGGCAAAGCTCTCAATTTACCAGTCGATCTATGTTCCTACCCTCACTATGGTCATGACTTGTGGGTAGTGACCGAAAGAACCAGATCGTGAATACAAGCGGCCGAAATGAGTTTCCTCCGTAGGGTGGCTGGGCTCTCCCTTAGAGATAGGGTGAGAAGTTCAGCCATTCGAGGGGGACTCAGAGTAGAGCCGCTGCTCCTCCGCATCGAGAGGAGCCAGATGAGGTGGCTCGGGCATCTGGTCAGGATGCCTTCTGGACGCCTCCCTGGGGAGGTGTTCCAGGCATGTCCCACTGGGAGGAGGCGCTGGGGAAGACCCAGGACACGCTGGAGAGATTATATCTCTCGGCTGGCCTGGGAACGCCTTGGGATTCCCCCAGAAGAGCTGGACAAAGTGGCGGGTGAGAGGGAAGTCTGGGTTTCCCTGCTTAGGTTGCTGCCCCCGCGACCCGACCCGGAACAGCGGTAGCAAATGGATGGATGGATGGTCTCTGTCTATTTTATGTGCAGTTGTAATGTTAAATTTTTTTATTCTGACTCAAATAATCACTGCCCCGCTCAATTAAGACACCAGTTGTGTAAAAGCTGACTACTGTAAATGCAGATGTTGAGGTTTGTGCCACAGTCTCCGACTCTCGCTGTGCAGAATGGTACCATACCATTTTAAAAGCATGACTCCCACAGGTTTCTGGTTGCCATTTCGGTTGGGGTACCAAGCGTACCAAGCAGGAACCAACAGATGAAGCCAGAAAGCTGCAGGAATGCCTTTGATTGGTCAGGCTCTACTTTTACAAATGTAAAAGCATCACAGTACCAGGACCTTTTCATTTGCTCCCTGCAGTACCATACCACCCAGGAGGAAAGCGTCTTAAAATAAATACCAATAAATACATTCACTCATTAAAAATCACAGATTAAAACACACACGTGTAACGTGTTTCACCATGCTGTTGCTGTGTGTGTGTGTGTGTGTGTGTGTGTGTGTGTGTGTGTGTGTATCCGGGAGTGAAAGTGGAGGGGTGGTACGAAAAGATCCGGAATAATGATCTCAGCTTGTTCAAGAGTGACCGTCTCACTGTGGAGAGAACAAACAACTCCGGGTCAGAATTCATCCAAACCCACAGTCTCAACATCTAATTAAAGTAATTTTACCCATGACAGTTATTTGTATTATTTTAAAAAATTCTGCTGGTGGAGTTCAGTGTGTGTGTGTGTGTATTTTATGTGAGAAACTAAAAGAGGACAAAGTTTGCTTTTGGTTTAGGAGTCAGTGGAAGACTCTTACAAAGACAGTAATACATGAGTTTACATGTGCGTTTACCTGTGGGCTGTAGCGGACGTGTGAGCGCCGGGGCCGAGGCCAGAGACAGGCCGAGACAACACCAGCAGGTAGGAGGCGTGCTTCTGCTCCACCCGGTAACTCACTGCAGAGGAGGAGACAGTGTGGGTGCCGGTAGAAGTGTGTGTGTGTGTGTGTAGAGATGTGTATACCTGTATTGGAGTGTGTGTGTGTGTGTGTACCTGTGGAGGCGAATGCTGTATCGGTGGTGGAGTTGAGCTGCAGGAGGATTGTGGGATACGCTGGGTGCAGGAGGAACAGCCTGCGCAGGATTGGCTCAGATGGGCTCACCTGTTATACAAACAGACACACACACACACACACACAGCAGGGTTGAGGAGCTGCAGCAGCTGCTGGCTCTTAAAGGGGACGGCATGTCTTAACTGCGCTACCTTGGTGTTGTTGCGTGGGGAGGGGAGCGGCTCTCCCGCCCAGAAGAGGAAGACGGACAGGATGGAGGAAGCTTCCAGAACCAGATGAGGACAAACAAACTCCGCCTCCCACAGACACACACCCCGCGCTCCATCTGTGATCTGCACCTGGGAGCAAACACCACCACTCAGCACGACAGAAGAGGGCACTGTTTGCATGTGTACACGTGTGTCTTTGTGTGTGTGTTTTACTTTGCGAGTGCCGTTGGCGGACTGTTGGATCAGCAGGTCAGGAACACCATCGTTGTTAAAGTGACCCATAGTAGGACGACTGCAGACACACACATACACACATTCATGTTGATACCTAAACATTCTGCGTTTTACCACAATGCTGAACCGCTACCACAGCCACTTGCCCATGTAGTGTGTGTGTGTTAGTGTGTGTGTTACCTGTGTATAGAAGAAGAGTTGTATGTCCAGCTGGTGTGTAAGTGCGTGTGCTGCAGGAGCGACACCCTGCTGCTGGCACACACCAACACCCAGTCACTGCGGCTGGAATTGCGGGTGGACGCTGCGTCCAAGTTGTTGTGGTTACTACACACCCCGGCCACCAGGGGCAGCAGGTAATCTGCCTGCTCACTGCCACTACACACACACAGATGATGATGATGATGATGATGATGAGAAGGAGGAGGATCTGTGTGTTTAATTCTAAAGCAGCTGTCCCTAATTATCTTTCCGAGGGCCAAGTTATGTAAAGCAAGTCAAGCTGAATGTCAACAAATCCACGTCACAAAACTGAAAGAGTAGGACATAACTACTAGAGATAGTAAGTACGGTGCCTGTTTTATAGATTTATGTGACCCTCCACAGCAAAACCAGTCGCTTGTCGCAAATTTTCAAAAATTGAGTTACGTTTTCATGAAAGGGCATAAATCAAGCTTCAAAACAATCCCTATTTGGAATGAATGGGACGACATATGACTGAGATATCAACATTCAAAGGAGTCGGGTTTCTCCTGTCATGCCAAGTGAGAAACAGAGAAATCTGCCTTTGAAGTTGACTATCGCCGTAGCACTCACAGACACTTGGTGCGGTCGCGGCTACGTTCGTATTTACGGTAGCCTACGCTGCATTCACAGCCACACGGATAGCCTACCTGCGCTAGGTTAACTGAACTCGGGAGACAGAGATGGATTCCAGAGAAATATCTTCACGCTAGTCAACCAGTGGATTTGAAGTAGAGCGGTCAAAACAGAAACTTTTAACATTCTGCTGGAATTGAATTCCTCCCCTCAAGAAAGTCACGTTTTTAGGATGGAAAGGGGAAGTTTTTCAGCCAAATTTATTTACAACAGTACAGTATAGACCTTCCACTGTTTTAAAACACTAAAAACAAAACATCCAAAATTTTACCCCACACAACATTAACGCTCGTTTTTCTCAGAAACCTCAACAAGTGACTGGTTTTGCCGTGGAGGGTCACTTATCGAGTTGTTATTTTATTATATAAAATGAGCTGCTTTTGGCCTTTCTGGAAGAGATCATCTGCACATTCCATATGAGAGTTGCGAGTGCTAACGCGTGTTTACTGAAATTCTGTGTATGTGTGAGAGATATGAACCTGTAGATGTATATTAGAGGGAGTTCACCCCGTGACTAGAAGTTCAAGTCCTTGCCCGGTAAAGTGCCGCTGAGGTACTCATGAGCAAGGCACTGTCCCCAAGGACTGCTCCCTGGGCACTGCCCAAAAAGCCGTCCACTGCTCTGTCATGGATGCAGAGGTCACATTTGGTTGTGGTGCAGTGTTCAGAATGACAAATGATCACTCACAAACACACACCTGTTAGCACTCACTATCCACAAGGTCCAATCTCAATTCCCTCCTACCCCTAGGCTCAACCCCTTTCCTGTGTGTCCAGTCTGGGTCCTGGAAGGCCGGTATTCTGGAGTTAGAGTTTGGAATATTAACACCTTGTCTCAGATAGAAGCTCACAAGGAAGTGACTCGCCAGGTGTGATGGAAGTCTTACAGGATACAGGCTCGGAACTGGACACTCCTGGTTTAGGACGTCCTATTTGTTTTGGAGATGAAGGTGTAGGTCACGACTTCTAGATAGCCATTAGAACCAAGGGATTTCAGACGCAGCAGAAAGCCATTTGAGATGTGTAGTAAAAATGTTTATTTCATAATTTATTTCATTTACATCATTTAGCAGCCGTTCTTATGCAGAGCGACTTCCATTTCCCTAATTTTAGGGACAGTCTCCCTGCAGCAACTTGAGGTTAAGGGTCTTGCTCAGGGAGGTAGTGCTGGAGGTAGGATTCAGACCTACGATCCTGTTAGTCCAGAGGCAAGCGTCCTAACCATTAGACAGAGTGTCGTATTTATCTTACCCAGTCCAAAAAGGATGTAGTAGGCTCCTGCTGGCGTCTCGTGCAGCAGCGGACCAATCAGCTTCCCCTGGGCAGACACGTTAAAGTTCACCGGCTGGCAGGACCAGGGACAGGTCTGAATCCTAAGGTTTTGGACGAAGCAAAATGGGAAAAAAAAGTCTCTGGAGGAGTCTGAATACTAACAGTTAGGACTGTTAGAGTAGGTAGAGAGGTAGAGTAGCAATCAGCAGGTCCGGAACCTTGTCCCCCTGCAGGTCAGGTACGGCCACTGCACGAGACTCCACCTCTCCGGCAGGCACCTCCCACAACCTCTTACCTGCGTCAGAGCGTGTGAGTTCAGTAGGAGTGTAACAATACGTTGTATGATAATAATCTCTACTCATATAGCACCTTTAATAAATAATAATGGAGACCAAAGTGCTTTGCAGCAAAAGCATCTAAAAAAATAACAGCAGTAAGAGAATTTAAAGTTAAAGGAAAGTTAAAGGAAAAAAATTATAATTAAGCAGAATGAAATAACCACAAATTGGGACGAAACTAAAACTATTGTTGGGTGCCTCTATGTTGGTACACAGTGTCTTTATCTTTTAGTAATCAGTCTCATAAAATTACTTGCATCTAAAAATATTGTGAATTTAATTAATTTAAATTTACAATCATTAATAGATTAATTAATTAAGTTTATTATCACAACTATAATTTTACTTACAGTTAATAATAACCACTTAAGTTCTGAAGGTTAATAGTTCAGCAAGAGTACATTGGCTTCAGTCAATATCTGAATGACACCACAGACACAGAAGTCAATAAAAACGGCGTTTATTGAAAAACATCAATGGCAAGCAAAGCAGTCATCAACAATACAATCTGATTTCAGTTGAATCATAGACTTAGGTATTGCATATGTGTGCGTGGGTGTGTGTGTGAGTGGGTGTGTGTGAGAATGTGCGTGTCTGCGCCCGCAAAGGTGAGGGGCGTGGTCGCGTATGGACGTGTGGATATGTCTTTGAAATGGTAAGTGTGTGTATTGCGCGTGTCTGCGTCTGTGAACGTGAGGGGCGTGGTTGCGTATGTACGTGTGGGGGAAAAGAGAGCTGCTCATCAGCGCCTTCTGTATTTATGGCCCAAAATTTACATATCCAGTTTTCTGGCGTGTTGGTGAGAGTCCAGCGGTGCAGGGAGTCCGATGAGCAGAGCCTTCCGACGTCCAGGCGGGAACCTCACGAAGGGCAGCTGCCGGATCGCACGTTGCACGAGTCGAAGTCTGGACTGGAACTTGGGGTGTTCCTCCCGGGGAATCTTGATGATTTCAGGAACGGAGAGAAATCTTGGAGGTCCGGCCGTCCACGAATCTCTAACATCAACCGCCGACTTGCAGTTGAGAACTTGGCTAGCTTAAAAGAGTAAAACGCATTTGAGCTGGAGAAGTTAGTCTCGTCGCACGGGCCCGTGTGCCAGACAAAGACTTTTGTTCTCCTGGAATTGATCTGCAGATGTTTCTCTCTCTTTGTGATCTCACCTTGATGGCGAGTTCTGAGAGCGCGGAACAATGGAGCGCACTCTCTTTTAAATATCCCTCCTTACAGGAAGTGGGAGGTCTGTGGGCTTAGGACCCTCCCCTTATGCTTTTGCAGTTGAGCGCCCCCTATATGTGGGGCATGGTACCTACACTATTTAAAACCAATTTTATAAAGGGGAGAGTTAGATGGTGCGTGTGTGTGTGTGTGTGTGGTACCTGTGGATGCGTTGATGGCGGTGAGGTGTGTATGAGTGTTCAGGAGGCAGACGGGTGCGATGTTGCGCCCCCTGGCGTCTGGAGCGCTGCTGCTGACCTGTAGGCCACACTGTAGTGAGGAGACGGGCTTCTGTAAGTGGCGCTGCCACATCACCTCCCCACTCACTCCACACACCGCTGCAACACTGTACTCTACAGAGAGGGGGAGAGATAAAACACTTGGTTTCTGACACCGTGGTTTTTCATGCTGTGTGTGTGTGTTACCTTTGGTGTTGCCGAGGGAACTGCTCTGCATGCTGTTGTTGGTGATCTTCATCACTGCGATGAGTAAATCTTCTATTCCGTCTCCGTTCACGTCCCACAGAGCCAGCGGGGGTGAGCTCACTCCTACAACACACACACACACTATCACACACTCAAGTCTATATGATGAGTTAACATTTACTTCTCCCAAAATTCTCACTATCACAGCTGCATGAAAACAACCCACTACTACACCTGGTCTTTTAACACACTGAACTAGTGGACACCAAAAACGTTAAGATAAAGTGCACAAGATTAAAAATAAGAGATTAAAGTGAACAGTAAGTTATCTGAGGCTGCTTGTGGTGCATGAGTCTCCCCCTCGGAAATATCGATTTTTGGAGCTAGAATTCGATATTGTATATTGTTACAGGAAATATCGCAATATATTAATGTATCGCTTTTTTCTGCACAGTCCTTGTAGAACTCGGGTGGGTCTATAAGTAAATATCTATCACTTGTTCATTCTTTTTAAAATTATAAACAAAAAGCGAAGTCTCCTTTTTCAAGATTCATTTCTAAAACCAAAAGAAAAAAAAAAACAAATACTCTGAGACTCCGTGTGTGACAGTGGTGCAGGTGAAAGATTCCGGCCCACTCACCTCCCACATCGCCCAGCTGCCGCTCCCACTGTGCTCGGCTACGCAGCGCCCCCTGTGGGCAGGGCAGCAGGAAGGCGCACAGCAGCACCAGCAGCATGGCGCAGGTCAGGGGCTGCAGGAAGGCGGCAGTGCGAACCGCCCCCCTCGTTCGCGCCCGCTTCCTCTCCGCCTCCCTCTCTAGCTGCCCCGCCCCCGACCCTCCTCCTCCTCCTCCTCCTGTCACGGCCCCCTCACCCTGCTGCCCCGCCCCCAACCCCTTCCAGCCCCGCCTCTCCTCGTCCTCGTCTTCCTCTTCATCGTCCAGTTCCTCCTCCTCATTCATCCCCCGTGTTTCTGGCCCCGCTCCTACGCAGCTGCCCCGCCCCAGCCCGTTACGGGGGTAGTTGAGCACCAGGTCGTCTTCCTCGCTCTCGTCTTCGCTGTCGGCCTGCGTCAGGGGGTCGTACTCGCCCAGCTCTGAGCCCTTCTTACCTATAACACACACAACACACTGTAACTGCACATAATTCAATTATGTAGAGTATATATGGGGTGCTGGTGGTCAAGTGAGGCGGTGGGCAATCCCAGGTGTCCTAAGGGTTTTCCATCATACTTGACTACCTGAGGTAGTAGATCCTCACCTCACCAAGTCTCTCAACAGGTAGGACAGAAAACCTCTACAGGACTTGAAATCTCCAACCTTCTTTTGATGGTCAGGAAGCTCTAACCCTGAACCTAAACTCAAACCAAACATTCTTCCAAATCTAGATAACCTTTACACAAGCATTCTACCAAGACTGTATAAACTTCACCTAACCAGGGGTGCGTTCCCCAAAAGCATTCACATGTTAGCAACTAACATAGGGTACACTGGCAAATAACATAGTGTTGCTAACATAGTTAGCAGTATGTTAGCAATTATACTTTTGGGAAACGCACCCCTGACCAAACATTCTCACCTCACCGTCACCCTAATCTTATCTAAACATTCTCCTCAATCTGTATAACCCTAACCTTAACCTCATCAAACATTCTCACCTCACAGTTACTGTATAAACCATAAAAAATTCAAAGTCAATTTTAGCGACATCTCATATAATGCTGTACATTACTGTATATGATAAGAGGAGACAAAGTGGCCCCGAAAAGGTGCAACACATCAATATAAATGGACTAACATACAATATAAACTCTAAAATCTGAAGTTTTACAAGATAATATGAATCAGACACTCAAGTGCGGCACTTCACAAAAACAGAAACTTCCTGACGTCAGCTTCGTACAACCCTGATTATGTGATTGTGATAAGTGTGTTGGGTAAATAAGACATAATGCTGGTGTTCAGATTACTGCTGCCTCTGTGCTTCAACACTTCAACACAATTCTTTAATAACATTAATAACATGCCACGGACCGTCCTCACTGTAAAACCACGCCTTATGTGTATATAACTTAAATATAACGTTCTGAGACATTTGCACACACATTTTACAGACTAGGGTTGGGCTTATTTTGGTTAAGACTTGAATACAGTATATACACAACTATAAGCACACAATACTCTACAAAAGTTTTACGCAACCCCACATTCTGCTTCCAAAGATCCAGACTTTCTTGTGTGTTCTTTAATAATTCTTTAATAATTTTAAATAGGTCTAGTATTTACATGTATGTTTGCAGAAAATCTCTGTGCCTATTATCTCATATTTCTAGCAAAAAAAGACCTTTTTTACAAGATCTGTGAATAGCAGAAGTAAATTCTCATGCTCACAAGAATATATGTCATGTACACATCATACTTAATATATATATGAAAAATGAAGCAAGCAATAAAAACAGATCAGACTGAAGATAACCAACTCACAGTGAATTACACATAAACATATACACATACATACAGATGGGCATACAGATAATCTCTTTGAAAGTTATTGCTCATCCTATTTTCGGAAACATTCAAGAAGCTGTGTCCTCCAAAGAAAAGGCCCAGTTTAGGCCTCAACGCCATGCTCAGTCCAAGGGAAGCAGCTTTGCTACTGCAGTGGATTCGTTGGAAGGAGGTTTTCACAAGGAATTTAAAGGGAAGGAGAAGTTTGTGAAGAGTGACACAGTTTGCCTGTACTGTAAGGGTGGACACGCACTACAATTGTGTTCCTTATTGGAAAGGAGAACACGCAATGACAAAATTATGTTTTTAAAGGAAAATAGAATTTGTTTTGGATGTTTGTGCAAAGGGCACATTAGCAAGGTCTGTCAGAAGCATTTGTCATGTAAAGTGTGTAGTCTGAGCCACCCAACTATACTTCATATACATCAGAAGGAAAGAAGTATGGAAGGGCAAGCTGAAGTTAAGGCCAATACTGAGCCTGTTGGAGCCCCAGTAACAATACAAACGAGTGGTCTTACTGGGGGCCCGGAGAACAAGATTGTAAACTTGCCATTGTACCAGTAAAGGTGAAATCTAAAAAGGGCGGTCAAATTGTGGAGACTTATGCCTTCCTTGATCAAGGCAGTTCGGCATCATTTTGCACAGAAGGCCTGATGAATAAATTAAAGCTCAAAGGAAGGGGAATACGAATTCTACTGCGCACTATGGGCCAAGAAAACATTGTTCAATGCAGCGTTACATCAGACTTGGAAGTTGCTTGTTTGGAAGGAGACCAGTACTATAATCTTCCTGACCTTTTTACCCAAAAGAAAATGCCTGTGGATACGTGTAGTATACCACAGCAACAGGATCTTTTGAGATGGCCTCATTTGCGAAGTGTCAGATTACCATATGTTGATGCAAATGTTGAACTGTTGATTGGGTTAAATATGCCAAAGAGGCTGGAGCCAATAGATGTGGTTGAGTCAGTGTTTTGGACTGATAGCACTTCCATGCTCAAGTACATCAACAATGAGGCTACTAGATTTCGAACCTTTGTAGCTAATAGAGTTTCAGAGATCCTTAAAATTGCTAACCCTCACCAGTGGCGTTATGTTTCCACTGCAGAGAATCCAGCAGATCTTGCTTCAAGAGGAATCACAGTGGAATCGTTCCTGAAAGATTCTACTTGGATGGGTGGGCCACCGTTTTTGTTGAAGTCTGAGGAGTATTGGCCACGGATTGCGGATGTATGGAGAATGTTGTCAGAAGACACAGACCCTGAAATTAAAAAACATGTTTCAACCAATGTGACTCATGTGGAACAGCATGTGGATACAGCGACACTTTTGATCAACCGTACATCTTCTTGGAATCGTTTGATAAGGATTATTGGTTGGATTTTGAGGTTCGAAGACTTGTTATTAAGCCTCTGTCAAAATCGAAAGGAGGTTACAGTTAAAACTTTCAGTCCAGGGTCTGACAAGGAAGAAGAGAAAGAATTGAAGAAGAGCAAGGAGTTATCTCAAGTTCCATTTTCTGTGGATGAGTTTAGAGAGGCTAAGCTCCAGATAATGAAGTTTTGTCAGAAAAGGTTTTTCCGGATGAATTTTCTCAAAATGGGTCAGAATGTAAAACAGACAAGCTACATCTATAAACTCAACCCAATTCTTGATGATGGTATCTTGAAAGTTGGGGGTAGGCTTAATAGATCCTTGTTGTGTGATGAAGCAAAATATCCCATCATTTTGCCAAAAAAATGTCGTATCTCTGAATTAATTTTGTTGCAGATACACAAGGAGACCAAGGATTATTTCCAAATGTGTTGTATGCCGACAAATGTATGGAATTCCAGGAAGACAGCAGATGGCAGACTTGCCTCATCACAGGATACTACTGACATCCCACCTTTCACTTTTGTTGGGGTGGATTGCTTTGGCCCCTTTGAAATAAAGCGAGGCAGTGTAGTTATAAAAAGATATGGGGTGATCTTTACATGTATGACTGTGAAAGCTGTACACATTGAAGTAGCTGCCTCATTAGAAACTGATTCATTCATTAATGCTTTGCGCCGTTTTATATCTAGACGAGGCCAAGTCAAAGAACTGTACTCTGATAATGGTACGAACTTTGTTGGTGCTCAGCTTGAATTGAAGGAGTGTATGGAAGAATGGAATCAGAAACAGATAAATGATGAACTCTTGCAGAAAGGCATTAAGTGGAAATTTAACCCGCCAGGCGGATCTCATCATGGAGGGTCTTGGGAAAGATTAATTCGTTCTGTGAGGAAGGTTCTCGATTCCACATTAAAAGTACAGCATTTGGATGAAGATGGTCTTCATACAGTTTTATGTGAAGTGGAAGCCATACTTAATAGTAGACCTCTTACTAAGGCCTCTATTGATCCCAACGATTTTGAAGCTCTAACACCCAATCACTTATTATTGCTAAGTCTCAGATGAAATTGCCACCAGGAGTGTTTTATAAAGAACATATCTATGTACATCGAAGATGGAGGCAAGTCCAATATTTGTCTGATTTATTCTGGAGGAGATGGGTTAAAGACGCCAGAAGTGGCCAAATACCCGGCGAAACTTTGTTCCAGGTGACATTGTGTTGACCGTTGATGATTCAGCACCTTGAAATTCTTGGATTATGGAAAGAATCGTGGAAGTTTTTCCAGACAATAAAGGACTTGTAAGAAAAGTAAAGATCAAGACCTTGACTAACTGTCTAGATAGGCCTGTCACAAAGATTTGTCTTCTTCAAGAAGCTGAGGAGACTTGATTTGACCAATGATTATTTCTGGTGCGAATATTAAGAGTGGTGGTAAAGATCACTCTTATCCTGGGCTATGTGCTAGTAACCTCTGGCCTAGAGAAGAAGATACGCCTAAGACATTGGAATTGGACTGTAAATTTGTTTTTGTTTTTTTTGATTGATGTGGTGTGATTTGTATAATTAGATATAATGTAATAATTATTATTGTGTGATAATTAGGGGCCGGGTTGTTTGAGACTTTTATTGTGCTTTATGGTTAAGAGCATGTCACATGGTGTTATGGGCAGGGCAACATAGCTTTACCTGGGCACTTGCTAATGGTTAGCCAGGGAGGGTGTGAGTGAGGGAGTTGCAAACTTTTGTTGACCGCTTTATTCGTGCTTTATTCATATCTCTTTTAATGCCTGTGCTTATCCTATCGCTTGAGCCTGTGGTAACGCCTGTGTCTATGCTAACACTCGTGCCTGTGCTAATGCTTGTGCCTTGTTTTTTATCCTGGAGTTTTGAGGGAAGCAAATAAATATTGAAGAAAATGCAAGATCGCTTCTGGGTTTAAAATGAAAGAAAAGCGAGTCAGACAAACCTCCCTACCTTAGCGTCTCGGCGACCTGTTGGACGTCGCCCAAACAGTGTATGTGTATATACATGTATTCTGGAGCAGGAGGTTGAATCTTCAGCGCTTTTTACAGCGCTCTAGCAAGGTGTCTTTAAGGCAAATTGTGGCAGCTTTGATCTTCCATACATGTAAGCACATGGGCAGGCAGATCTTTTGAGCCAGCACAGAAGGAGATTTACTCTTTATATCAAGTCTCAAGTCTATACAACGTGTGTGTTTTGTGCATAGTGAGTCAACATTCTGTACTGTTTGTTACTAGGATCTGCTGTAGTTATTCTCAGGTTAAGAGAAGTTAAAATTCAGTGATGATCTCTTTGTGCTGTTGCAGTGCACATGTACCAGCTGGACATCTTGGCTCGACAGGGCAGAGAGAAAGTCAGAGAAATGTTCGACAAGAACAAACATGTCACTGACCCCAGAGTCATCGACATGCTGGTCATCAAGGTGAGAAACTTCCAACAACCACTCCAACAATACACGTCCGTGTATTATTAACATACCGTTTCATACACGTCCAAGTGATATGGTGCGTAATGGTGCCGATACCACTCCACAGTTTGGAACCAGTGCTAGATTTTTTCACTAACAATAATTCAGGGAAAAAATGTGTAAATCAGCACCAATACTTTGCAGGTCTGGTTGTGGTCTAGTGGTTAGAAAGGACACCAGGACATCATGGATTCTAAACATACCTCCAGCACTACCAGCACTATGTCCCCAGAGCAAGACCCTTAACCCCAAGTTGCTGCAGGGAGACCCTGAAGTTAGGAGAATGGAAGTCAATCTGGAAAAGAACAGCTGCTAAAATCTATCGGGAGATAGATCATAAGAGGCTTGCAGTCAGGCTATTGACAAAAAAAAAAGAAAAGAAAGAAAAAACAGTTTTGTAATGCTTCATTTGCAGAAGTTTATGTGCTGTTTGTTCAGAACAAATTTTGCACCGCCAATACCAAAATGTTGCTGGTCTGGTGATGGTGAAACATTTTTCCACTGAAAGAAATGGTGCTGAGAAAGTAAAATCGACTTCAAAGTGCAACCAAAACTTTCGTTGTCTATAATAAAGAACCTGTGATGTCAGGAGATGAGGCACAGAGCTAGCCTACTAATGTAGCAAAAGTGGAAAAGCGGCAAGTGGGTTCCAACTTCAGTACCACTGTAGTGGTAAAGAGGTAACTGGAACTCAGATGGTACCTGCACCAGAGCAGTGGAAAATGGGTCAACTGGTTCCCAACTTTGGCAGTAGTGGGGGTTGATGGTGTTTTTCTTCCTGCTGTGCTCAGGGTAAGATGGAGCTGCAGGGAACTATCCATGTGTGGAAGCAGAAGACCCACGTGATGCGGTACTTCCACGAGACAGAGGAGGCTCGACCCCATGACTTCCTGTCCAAATTTTACCGCGGACACCACCCTTGACCTCTCTCTCTAATACCCTAAACTCCTGACCTCTGTTTGTGATGGAACAGTGTTGTTTATTGAACTGTAAATACAGCCAGATTATACTGAACTCAGTGTCTGTGTTGGTTCATGCACAACCGTGTGGGTTGTCCACTGCTCCTCTACAGATGGGTTGAATGCAGAGCTCATATTTGGTTGTGGTGGACTGTGTGCTGTGCTGTGTTCACAATGACAAATACTCACTCACTTTCACTTTCATTTGGCAAAGTTATGGGAAAGGCTTTTTGGACCTACAAAGCTACTCCCCAAAGTATTAAAAAAAATAACGACCAAAAGTAATGAAAAATATTTGCTTAAGTTTGGGCAAGGCAGCACATCTCCTTGTTTTGACTCACGGTGTAGAACCAGCAGATGGGTGATGTTAGACAGTTGCTTTAGAATGAACAAGCCAAAACTCTAGTTCCTGTTGGTTCAGGTACTACACCAGAATTACAGTGTTAAAAGTGCTGCTTGGACATTAGACTTGCAGAGTTAGCTTCATCTCTCCACAAATTAGTTCATTCACTTTATTCATGTGCATCTAAATAAGGACAAGCTGACGATGCTTTGTGAACCCCTTGCTGCTTGTTAAACAAGTGATGTGCAGATGAAGCTTCATGATGCATTTGCTGTAAGTTTTGACACCACTAGATGGTGCTCTTGACTTTAAGAAAAAGACAATTTGTCAAAATGCAACACCTTTAGCCCTTTATTAAAGTCAAGAGTGCAATATAATGGTGCCAACACTTACAGCAAATGCTTCATGAAGCTTCACCTGCACAGCACTAGTTCAAACATCTAAGTCTAGTCTAGTGAATAAGGTACTCACCTCTGGACAAAGGGGTCATGGCTTCAAATCCTACCTCCAGCATTACCACCTGAGCAAGATCCTTAACCCTGACATGCTGCAGGGAGACTGTTGGAATGGAAGTTGCTCGGGATAAGTGTGGCTAAAATGCCCTAAATGTTCTGAATTCAAGTATGATGGAAAACCTCCAGGATACTGACCCTCCAGGACTCCCAACTGGACACCCCTGCTCTAAGGTCTTAAACAACAAACAGCTCCATCACCACCTCAGCGTCTCCCATGTCACTAATGGTAACCCAAATCTGTTTTGCATTTATTTGTGACTGGCTTTATTGGTGAGTTTTGGGTAACATGGTAACGATGAAAGACACTGTAATGATGGATCAGAACAGAATCTTTGGGTTCAGTTTGGATTTTTGGTGTTTCTCCAACCCAAATCTAGACCAGGTTCCTCGTGGTTTAAAGATAGAGGTGGCTGATGTGACAATTCCACTTTGGTGAGTAAAAAGTCCTTGCAGGTTTTCCTTCTATCCGGAGTTGTGCTGGTCTAGTGGTTAGACTACTCGCCTCTGGACCAAGAAGTCGTGGGTTCAAATCCTACCTCCAGCACCACCACTACCGGACCACTGAGCAAGACCCTTCACCCCAAGTGGATGCAGGGAAATTGTAAGTGTAATTAGGAAAAAGTCGCTCTGGATAAGAACATCGGATTAATACTCTAAATCAGGGTTATTCAGTTCCAGTCCTCGAAGGCAGGCGTTCTGCAGGTTTTCCATCCTACCTGATCAGTCTCTTCTGGTGGTTATCTACCTGAGACCAGGTGTGAATGTTCTGAAATCCAGTTGGATGGAAAACCTGCAGGACACTTGCCCTCCAGGACCTGAACTGATTAACCCTGCTCTAAATGTTTGTATTTTTGGTGCATCTTCCACCCAAACAGTCCTACCATCACACTACCATGTGCCCCAATCTCATCTCAGAACTTCATCTCAGTAAAACTCAAGACCAGGTCACTCTGCTCCAGTGTTTATTAGGGTTTTCAGCAGTCAGTATGTGTACCTTGACCACTGACTCTCACAAACTTAAATACACACAAGCACACACACATAAATACACACAAAGTAAACCAGGATGTAACCGAGATGTTTCGGGACGAGTAGACCCTCTCTGAATTCTGGAATAACCAGCTCTGAAACCTGCAGAGAAGAAACAATTCAGCATGTTATTGTTATCAGTTGTATTTGATGTAGGTTCTCAAAGCTGTTCCTCCAACTACACATGAGTACAGACATCAAATGAAGCCAGTTTTCTTTAAGCTGTAGAAAGTATATAACAGTGCATGTTGATTTGTAAAGAAAACACATTTTATTTGATGTTTATTCTCTTATAGATGTTCACTCTACCAATTTCCCATGCTTAAGAAAGATCTAAGATTTCCTCTTTATGATATGACTAGACAAAGAGGTTAAAAACCTGTGGAAAATGTTGGACTGATGCCGTTTAAATTGTATTTTATACACAGTACTAAAATATTTTATATAGAGTACCAAGTACTAAATATATAGTATATTTTTAAACTGAGCACTTAAATATTTTATATTCAGTTATACATTTTTTATATACCGTTTTAGTCACTTTAGGAGGCTTAAGTGTTCTATAAATACAATTTACTGTACAACAATAATAATAACTTTTATTAATACAATTTATTTAAAATCAATATTCATTTTCAAATCAAAAACAAATGTCATTTTCCAATCTTCAGTTTTGTATAAAAGAAAAAGCCCCTCATACTACGCATTTTTTAAAATTAGTTTCTGTTTCCTATTTTTAAACTTGAATGCAAAAGGTGAATATGGAAAATAACTTCTTATTGTTTAAAATTTTGATTTTCTACACAATTATTGAATTTAATATGAAAATGAGTCCTAACCAACTGGTGAAATCCAGCCTATCAACACTGAAGACTGCAGGAGCTGAAACAAGGTTCTAACACTAAAGCTGGGAGCTGCTGCACTTATTGTGTTAACAACATGATAAAAACTTGCTCACAAATGTTCTAAAAAAGCTTTCACATCCGGTTTGGTATGAGTTATTCTACGTTTTCATTTTTACAGTAGACATATCTGATCAAAATATCACTTAAATATTGATATTAGTCAGAATCACTAATGGTATCGACTCTAAAAAACCACATCAGTCCACCCCTAGTCCACATCAGAATATTAGTGCTGAAGTGATATATTAGTGTCATGATGCCAGGTCAGCAACAGATCATTTATAATGAATCAATATTGCTATCGATCCCTAGAACTGTATAACGTGACCTCATATAGATATCACAACTCATTCAACATTTTACCTCAGTTACGATTAATGACAAATTATGTTTCTGAATTTGTTAGATTTTTGTCTTCATAGTAAATCTCCTCAACTATTATATCAGAAATATTGTTTCTAGTGAAAGAGTGGATCTATTTGTGAGGTTAAAATAACTGAAGAAAGTAATTGTAATTATTGTTATGGGCAAGATCATGCTGATTAAAGGTTGTGAATATGGGTTTGGATAAATGTTCGATGAATTGTCCAGCTCTGGTGTTTTGATCTTCCCTTTCTCTCTCACCTTCATCACTTCAGTCGTCATCATCGTCGTCCTCGGGCACAAAGACGTCGTGTTCCTCCAGCAGGGCGGCAAAGTTCTTGCTGATGAGAGTTCTGACGTACAAGAAGGGCACCACCACCAGGCTGATACGGAGCAGGCCAAATGACGTCTACACCAGCAGGAGACATTAAAATATATTTTAATGTATATAATAAAAATATTAAACAAACAAAACACAGGCTCAACATACGACCTGCACAAATCACAGATTACAGCAGAGTATATGAAGTTACGTTAGTTATTATACCACTTAGATATCTCTTTTCAGATGAGTAACAGGAGGGACGACGCTTCACCTTTAGAACATTACTAGGACACTCATTTCCTGACAGACGATTTACAGAAAGATTCTGTTTAGTAATATATATAGCGTGGCACATCTGTACTCAAACTTAATCCATCCCAGAAGACTGTTTGAATTCCAAAACGTTCAAGTTCCAAGTTAATTTTCCACATAAGAAGCAATGTAAAACAATGAATCTGTTCCTGGCCCCCTAAAAACACAACAATTGTCATGACCCCCCCCTGGACTCTACGGCTAAAAGTCTGTTGTGTTTTGTGTATTTTATGTTCAGTTTTGTTGTATGTATCTTGTTCAGCCTTTTTGTGTATAGAGAGTTTGGCCATTTTGTATCTTGTGTGTGGTCGGCCATTTTGTGTCTGTGGTGTCTGTAGTGTTCGGCCATGTTGTGTGTACTGTGTCGGCCATTTTGTGTCTGTAGTGTTCGGCCATGTTGTGTGTACTGTCTTCTGTCAATCAGTCTATGTCCCACCTTCCCATTGTGTCTTATAGGTTGATCACAGTTCATTAGTTGGTTCACATGTGCTTGTCCATTGTAGTCACACCCTCTCCTTCCCTATTGGTTATCCCGTTGTAGGTCATTCCCTGATTGCCTTCCCATTGGTTCCCCTTTGTTTCATTGGTCCAGCCCCTTGTTTGTCTATCAGTATTTAAGCTTAGTTTTCCCAGTGTATCTTGTTGGTCCACCCTCACTCTACCCTCCCTCTGTCGGCGTGCTGATCATTGGGTTGTTATCTTGTGAAGTTTTGTATGGTTGATGGTTCTCTCTTCAGTTCGTGTTTGCTTGTGTTTTGGTGTTCTAGTGTAAAGTCTGGTTAGTGTTGTGGCCCTCGTGCCGGTTTTGTTTTATGTGTTTGTTATTTGTGTAACAGTTTTGTTAGTGTTGTGGCCCTTGAGCCTATTTCTGTTATAGTCTGTCCGTGCCAAAATAAATGGCTTGCTCTGTGACCTCGCCTTATGTCATGCCGACACCACCCTACGTGACAACAATTTGATGGTTCTACACATGAAAGCTTGTTTTTTCAGCTGGTCTAAGTACAAAATAAATGCCTTAATTCTGACATTTTCCATCAGAAATAATGTTTGAGTGCTGAATTGTTGGATTTGGTTGGAAATAGTGGCTCCATGCAATTTAAAACAATACATATGTGTGTAATGACAAAGCAGCTTTGTGATGGTCAGATAGAGAGGCCAATCAACTGATGGTTCTAGCATACAAGTTGATCTGGCTTCAGGTCAAAATACAAAGTAAATGGTGGAGCTCTGACTGTTATGATCGAAAAACACAGTTTGAACGACAGTGTTCAACTTCATTGAAAATATCACGCTTTATGCAATTTTGCAGTCTCCTGTATAAAGCTTGACACGGAACTCAGTTTGTTTTCCAAGATTTAGTCGTACTCCAAGTGAGAATTTGGCCAAAGACATCATTCGTACTCCAAAATGTCCGTAGTCTAAGTGGTTCAAGAACCGAGGTACCACTGTGTATACAAATGTAGAGCAGTAATTCCCTTTTTTGTGCGAAGGCCATTTATAAACCTATCAATATTAAAATTACAATGCATATTCTTAATAATAAATAAAATAATAAATAGTTTTTAAGGCTATATTTTTTGTTCCATTGATGACTTGCAGCTGACGTCATACACAGGTCCACAGACGCTATATTGAGTACTGCACTTGTGTCCAATGAACAAGTATCTATTCTTAAGTAATGTTGAAGTAAAACTATTAATCCTACAAATAAAACAGTACATAAAAGAAAATCTTAAAGTGTAACATGTTTACAGACAACAGCGCATAAGTTTGATACGTGTAAATAACTTCTGTTTTAAAAAAGCTTTTAATAAACTTCTTTCTTTTATTCTGATATTGTTTTCTTGTAGCACTATATTATCTATATCACTAAATGTATAATTATTATTATTATTATTACTATTATCAGTGCAGAAACTTTGTGTTTGTATTGTTTTATTTATCTTTATTTTCTCAGAAGATCCTGAGCTACTAGCTATGTATTAAAAAAGATAATCTTTATTAGTCCCACAAGAGGGAAATTTGCATTGCTACAGCAGCATAGTCTGACACAAGAAATAAATAGAACTTGGTAAAACAACAGTAACCATACAGTTAAATGAAAAAATAACAGCACGATTAAATAACAATTTCCACTTGAAAAATACTACCACGATGCATAAATAAATGTGATGCGAAAATCACAAGACAAACCTGAAATCCTATTATATCGAGCAAATTTTGCATTATGTTGTTTTGGGGTGTTTGGTAGTTGACTGATGAGGTTGTAAATGTTCTCAACTATTATCTTTGTGGTTTTAAAATAATTGAAGAAAACACATATGGTGCAGTAGTGTGTTTTATGGACATACACTGGGCAAAATTTTAGCAGATATTTTGCACACCCTGATACAAATTATACAGTTGGTTACTTATTTCACTCCACAACACACATCATAAAATTGCACATTTTTCATTTTCTACTTACAATTTAGATTTTATATTTATAGTTTATTAATATGTGCTTATTCTATGTGCCTTCTTTGTACTCTGTAAAAACTGGAGCCACGTCGTTATCTCTCTCAATACTTACATACTTGACTTGACATCCTCCTACTTCCTGTACACATCAGATACCTTCTGTATATATCATCATTAACCACCGAAACATGTATGATGTATATGACTATACTTTTAACAAGAAACTTAATTTTGATCCTGAGAATGTTGAATCTAATAAAACGGCAGATTCAGACCAAATGCCAGCCTGTAATTCTGTAGTTTTTTTCATATACTTGCAGATTTATGACTAAATTTTTTATCTGTAATTTAACTTAATTTGTAACTAATTTTACAAATCTCAAGTCACGATGTACTTCACTACTTTTCAAATTACATTTCAGTACTCAGTAGAGTACTGAGTACTGACAGTTTTCCTGTATTTATCAACATATGTGATTATTAGTCCTCACAGTAACCCTACCATTTTAGTGAGTTTTTAAAAACCCAACTTCTTAAATAAACAAATGAATAAATAGTTAGTGGACTATTGGATCACTTTAAAAAAAATGACAAAATATTTATTTAGTAAAATACTGACAGGTATAAGGTGTAGTTTTGGAGGTTTTTCTTTTAAGAGCAGAAAAAATGTTCAAACTTCTCAAGTTCAAAAAGAAGTCCAGTTTGCTTTGATTAAAGCCCTCAGGATTTGAGGAGAAAAGTTTGTGTACTTTTACCAGCAGTGGTGTTACTTGTAGAGGTACTTGTACTTAAGTACCAACATTCAGGAGTCTCTCCAAGTCTGTAATATTATTTGTGCTTCAGTACAAATTAAAGTACTTAACGACTCATAAAATCCCATTACATTACTCAGTAGAACTACAATTTGAATTTAAAACTTCGACCTGCATTTGGTTAAAGTGTGTGGCAGTAGTACTTGCACTTAAGTACTAATATTCAGTACTCTCTCTACCTCTAGTAAAAATTGCTTTACTGCAGCAAATGACAGTTTACTAGTTTAAGTGAGCGATTATTTCTGTCATGTTTTCTGCTGTTTATCTCGGGAGTAAACTGAGGGTAAATAGAGGAGAGTAAAGACCTTTGTGACGGGGGACAAACCGCGGCTCCCAGGCGTCTGGACGCGGCGAGACGAGAACCAACACACCCGCGGTGAAGCGATCTCAAACCCGCGTTTACCACCGCACCGAGTCCCGCCGCCGTCACCGACACCGTGCGTCACTACCAGAGCCCATCTTACCCGTGGAGGACTCCGAGTCCCAAAATTAAATACGTAAATACATCATGAATTAATTAATTTAATTAACCGTGTCATTACTGATTTAAATTGGGAAACACACGTAAAATATGTAATAAAAGCATCGTTAATTTATTAAATGTGTCATGATGTCATGACCTCCCCTGGACTTTTGGTGGACTTCGGGTGAAGTCCACAATGTTGTATGTTTTCTGTTTAGTATGTGTGTGTGTCTCGTTTCACATTTCTAGCGGTTCTGTTGTGTGTGTTCTGTGTCAGCCATTTTGTGCCTGTCGTGTCTAGTGTTGTCGGCCATCTTGTGTATACTGTCTCCTGTCCATCAGTCTATGTCCCACCTTCCCATTGTGTCTTATTGGTTGATCACAGTTCATTAGTTAGTTCACCTGTGTTAGTTATTTGTAGACACACCCTCTCCTTCCCCATTGGTTGTCCCTTTGTGGGATGTTCCCTGATTGTCCTCCCATTGGTTCCCCTTTGTGTCATTGGTCCAGCCCCTTGTTTGTGTGTGAGTATTTAAGTTCGGTTCTCCCCAGTGTTTGTTGTTGGTCCACCCTCACGCTACCCTCCCGATGTCGGCGTGCTGTTCCTTGGTTTGTCTCGTGATAACTTTTGTTCTGTTTGTGGCCTTCGTGCCGGTTTATGTTTGCTTATTGCTGTGTGTGTTTGTCTTGTAGGAAGTTTGGTTTTGTTATTGTGTGGCCCTCGTGCCAGTTTTGTTTTATGTGTTTATTATTTGTGAAATAGTTTGGTTAGTGTTGTGGCCCTTGTGCCGGTTTTGTTTTGTGTTTTCTGTTCCGCCAAATAAATGGCCTGCACTGTGACCTCACCTCATCTCATGTTCACCGAACCCGATGTGACACATGAACTACTTAAAATGGGAAATAAAAGCATCATTAATTTATTAAATGAGTCATGATTTTTTAAAAATGGGAAATAAAAGCTAAATTAATTTATTAAATGTGTCATGAATAATTTTTTAATGGAAAATAAAAGCAACATTAATTTATTAAATGTGTCATGAATTATTTAAAATGGGAAATAAAAGCAACACTAATTCTATTCATGTATTTTTATTCTATGTGCCTTGTTTGTTCTTTGTCCCTTGTTCTTTGCTATGTTAAAACTGGAGCCACATTGTCTCGTCTCTCTGTAAACTTGTACAGTATATAGCTGAGATGACAAAGTTTACATTGACTTTGCACATGACCCAACTGGACATTAATTTGGCAGCAGCTCTTAGGTTGGTCCATGTCTTCCAGCATGAAAGAGAATCTCTCTCGTTTCTCTGGATATGAATGTGTGTCAAATGACATCCATGGAGACATTATATACATGTTTTACATGTAATTTTTATTTTAATATACAGCACACCTGAACTATCAGAAAAAATGTCTTAAGTTTCAGAAAAAAGAGCAAAAGAAGCTTGGAACCACATCAGATGCTGCTTACATCGGTCAGCTCTCTGTGTTGATTTGAGTTAAAGCTAAGCCCCAGGTCATCTAAAAACCCTCTCAATCAGCAATCTGGAGTCCAGAAATCATCTGTCCCTGTGGAAGATATTAAATAAATAGATATTAAACAT
>JAVGVS010001238.1:0-17500 GCA_032718565.1 Distichodus sexfasciatus
TTTTTATTCTATTTCTACATTGTTTATTCCATGTGCCCTATTTGTTCTTTGTTCCTTGATCTTTGTGGTTTGCACTGTGAAAAAATGGAGCCACATGGTCTCGTCTCCTCTCACTCCTCCTCCTCACACTCCTCCTCCTCCTCTCACTCCTCCTCCTCTCTCTGCTCACGTCACGTCACTTCAGCAAACACAGAATCAGGAAGTCACTCTCACTCAGTTCAGAGAAAATGAAACTGATCTCAGAGTTCTGCTCGTTCAGTCTTCAAAGTGCAGGAAAATGGCTACTTTTTCTCAGGATGAGTTCATGTGTCCAGTGTGTCTGGAGCTACTGAAGGATCCAGTGACCGTTCCCTGTGGACACAGTTTCTGTAAGGTGTGTATTAATGGTTTCTGGGATCAGAAAGATCAGAGTCGAGTCTACAGCTGCCCCCAGTGCAGAAAGACTTTCACTCCAAGACCTGTTCTAGCAGAAACAACATGCTGGCTGAAGTGGTGGAGAAACTGAAGAAGACAGAAGTCCAAGCTGCTTCTGCTGCTCACTGTTACGCTGAGCTGCAGATGGGAGTGTGATTCTGCACTGAATAAAACTCAAAGCTGTCAAGTCCTGTCTGGTGTGTGTCTGGCGTCTTTCAGAAACTCATATCAAAACTCACTATCAGTTTGATGCTTATGAGAAACACCATTGGTTGAAGCTTCCCAGCACAACCTGCAGGAGAAGATCTGCTCTAAACATCATGAAGTTATAAAGATCTACTGTCGCATTGACCAAAGCTGCATCTGTTATTTGTGTATGGATGAAATAAGGCCACGACACAGTCACAGCTGTAGCAGAGAGAGAAAAGAGACAGTGTAAAAAAATACTGGAATTAAAACTGTAATTTCTTGAATAATATAATGGAGATGAATGTTATATGAGTATGAAAAGTGATACATGGACATGTCAGACTCAAGCAGAGTAATAAACTAGTCAGATGAGTCAGCGCTCTTCACCCAGCCAACACCCATCTAGCAGCCTGTTTCCAGCTTCATACAGCCTAGTACACTTTAGACTCTGCAGAACAAGAGGAAGCTTTTAACTCTTTAACTGCTAAAAGATGGAGCCATCACTAGTTGGAAGATTTCTGATCTTAAAGAGCTCTTTCAGAACTCTTTCAACTGCTCTGGGAGTCTGTTGAAGTGTCCAGATATTTCATTAAACACTTGTGACGTAATGTATGTGTCTCCAGAGTGAGTTAAAGGAGCTTCAGACTGGATGTGAGCAGAGACTGCAGGAGAAACAGAAGAAGCTGGAGGAGGTGAAGGCTGTGATCACTATTAAGGGGTGAGTAGTGAACAGAGAGTTGCTGGGAGCAAGATATTACACACCTCAGTCAGGAACACACACACACACACACACACACAGGGTGGAGAGCAGGTGGTGAAGGTGGAGAGTAAGAGAGGGAATGATGGTGGAGGTGTAAATGGCTCTTGTCTCTGTGTCTCCTAACAGCACTCTGCACAGGCAGCAGTGGAGGACAGTGAGAGGATCTTACTGAGATGATCGGCCAGGCTTGAGAAGAAGCGCTTGAGGTTGCCACAGAGCTGATCAGAGATCAGAGAAGGCTGAACTGAGCGCCGAGCTGAAGGAGTCCTGAGCAACTGGAGCAGGAGATTGCTGGATCTTAAGAGGAGAGACGCTTGAGCTGCAGTGAAGCCACACACAGAGGATCACATCTATTTCCTCCAGGTAACAATCAATGTCTGATCTCCAGAGGAGCCTGTTCTCACAAAGCTCCTAAATGCCTCTAGCAAAAGAGCATCAGCTTCCACAAGAAACATTCCTGTCTGCAGCATCACACTGGTGTCTTTGCTCTGCTTTGGTGGGAGACGCTTCATTCCTCTTGTCCTTCTTCATCTTCTTCTTCTTTCTCTCTGTAGAGTTTCCAGTCTCTGTGTTTCTTCTGGATCTCAGCACTCTCCAGCATCTCTGTCCATCAGCTGCCCTCATTTGGTGGAGGGTCAGATCTCTTGCTCTGAAAGAGAGACTCAGAGAAGTTCTGCAGGGAGTGAATTCAACAAACTGGCTGCACATGGTAAGAGAAGCTGTCCTGCTCTCCAACATCCTGATGGAAATATTGACTCAGTGACAATCAGAAGAGATGCAGTTTAGAAACACACTGGTAGATGTTGTTATTAGGGATGCACGGTGACATCAGAAACCCAGATCGAATCGCCTGGGATCATTGTTCTGTGTTCAAGCCACTGTGTCAGACTGATGCTGAGATTTGCCTGATGCTTCCAGCTGATGTTTGATGCTGTAATGACAGGTCAGTAAGTAAGGTAGCCAGGTTGACATGTCCAGAGTATCTTGTGTTTATGTGCTGGACTCGGCTTCACTGGTGCTGACTTGCTCATGGTCAACATCAGATATCAGCATGGCTCTATATCCCCAACATCCTGCATCACTATTTTTTTTTGCTTTACATTTGCTTTATTCAGAAAAAGAAGAGAGAAAATAAAAGATTAGCCAAAAAACATCTGCTCCAGAATCAAATCCATTTCGCCTTCACAAAAACCGACCTGTACGACAGTCCCTAAATCCCATGAGCACACGGGGGCTTTCAACAAGGAATATGATTATTGCGTCAGTAAAGCCTCGGTCGAGTCTGAGAGCCGAGGGGCTTTATCCGCTTCGGGTGCCCGGCCCTGCCCTCTGGCTCTGCAGGAGGCTTCTGGAGTGCTGGGGCAGGCCTGCTTCCTTCGGCCTTTCTGGAGGCGAGGCCGGTGCTGCTAGGCGGCTTAGGAGGAGCGGCCGGGCCAGGTGCTCCATGCTCGGGCTCTTCAGGAGGGGCTCCAGAGGGGGAGTGGTACGGGCGGCCCGACGGGCTGTGGCACAAGAGGAGTGAAGTGGTACGGGGCACGCACCGGTGCGCGGCTGAAGGGGGCATAGCTGCTTATGCCCTGCTAGGATGGAGCCGGTGAGGACGCTAGGAACGACTGCACAATGGCAGGGTCTTGAGGCAGGGAGCAGTTGGGCTTGGGCGGCTCACGCTATTTGTTATGATGATATTTATTAGTAGTAAGATTTATCTTCTGTGTCTCACAGCTGCAGGTGCAGCTCAAATCATTTCACCAGAACAATCAACCTGCAGAGCAGCAGTCTTCTACCATGTACGTGAACACACACACACACACACATATACACACACACACACATACAAACATACACACACACACACACATACAAACATACACACATATACACACACACACACATGCAAACACACAATATTACCTGTTCTCATTGTTCTTTGTTCTTCTTTTGTTTGTTTGCACTGGAAATAACCTGGAGCCACGCTGTCTCTGTCTCTATGTATCTGTACAGTATATAGCAGAGATGACAATAAAGTTGGATTTTGGACTTGACTTGAACATACACACACACATACAAACATATACACACACACACACACACAAACATACAGACACACACACATACAAACATACAGACACACACACACACAAACATATACACATACACACACACAGCATATACACACATACAGACACACACACACACCTAACATATACACACACACACACACACACACACAATTCACACACACCAACATACACAGTAAGATGTACATACCCATATACACACTCAGACACACACCACAATACAGATCTAAACACACACTGATTTTGATCATGTTCATACACAGAAGTGTAAAAGTCCATTTCTGACATTATAAATAACTAAACTAAAGTTTAAACTAAATCTTGATATTTATCTGTTTTTAGATTACTGTCATTTGACTTGATCCCAACACAGCACATCAGAACCTCAGTCTGTCTGAGAAGAACAGAGTGGTGAGATGCAGTAAGACAGTCCAGCGTTACTCTGATCATCCAGAGAGATTTGACTGTGCTCAGGTGTTGTGTGTAAGGAGAGTGTGTGTGACGCTGTTACTGGAGGTTGAGGGAGCGTGGTCTTGTGTGGATATAGCAGTGTCATATAAAGTATTAACAGGAAAGGACGGGTAAAGAGTGTTGGTTTCTGACTCAACAACAGTCCTGGCCTGGACTGTTTTTCCTCTCTCTTTCTATCACAACAACATTAAGACTAAGATCTCATCATCACCATGCTCCAGAATAGGAGGTATAGGATCACAGTGCAGGAACAACTCTGTCCTTCTACAGCTCTCTGATACAATGAGTCTCCCTACACAGAGTCCATGTCTTCACATTCACACAACCACTCTACCCTGGCTTTGGGCTTGATCAGGATCATGTGTGAGGTTGTGTGATGCTGAATGAAGTATCAGTGTTATGTTTAGTAATGATGGAGATTGATGGTGTGTTTGCTGCTTACACTATGTACAGTACACACTCTCACACATTTATTCTCATACACATCATTATTCTAAAGTTCAAATCAGAAATGCAGTGTAAGGTGTAAAACTGCTGTCTGTATGTGATCAACTGATTTACTCTTCCACAGCCTTCATGGACATTACAGCAGTGACTCTTCACCATTTCTTGCTTTAGCTTTTTATTCTTTCTTCTGACGCCTGTTTTAACTGAAGATTTGTGCATCAACTGGAACAGTGTTGAGTTCAAGTTGTTTTGTGTTGATTTTTAAATCCTCTTATCCATCACCACCTTACTTCCAGACAAATGTACTTTTTGGCAGTTGATGTTTGTAACATTAGAATTCCAGCATGTTAAAATGTGCCTATGTAAATAAATATCAAAGGCAGAAGAGGAATCACACAAAACACCTTGATGAAAATAACATCCATTAGTGTAGTTAATTGTGTCTGCGTGTGTCCTGACTGGTTAATTAGTTTAATTATATGGTACAGCTGTGTTACAGCTGTGAGGCGCAACTTCATGACTAAATCTGCATTTCATTTAAAGGTGAACAGGTTTATCACGCAGGCATGTTGTTATGGCAACTTACTTAGTGGGTTAAGTTAATGCTGGTCCGACCAGAATATGTTCTATTTAACCCGTGACTTTTAGCTGCGGAGTCTTGACCCCACAAGCCCTGCCCCTCCACACACCACTTCTCCTCACGCAATGGATGATCCACTGGAACTCGGCACACGAATCGTGAGGGGCTCTCTCCGCCGGACGATATTCTCTATGAAAGCTATAGACTCAGCCGAGAAAATTCAAGTGATGGCTTCGCCAGCTGATCGGGCCAGAGGTCTCTTAATGCCACTCAGCTGGAGCAATGCTCCTCATGATCGAAAGCAGCAGATAAGTTTGTCTTTCGCTGCTTACTTAGCGCAGGTCAATTCATGTATTCCATCGGGCGATGCTGAAAATCTGAGCAAGAATACTGTTTGTCGTGCAGTTCACAAGGTGGCATTTGGTTTTTCTAAACCGCTTGTTGATGCATTTAGGTTTTCTCTCGCTACTTGTTGCTGAAGATTAAAGAAGGGTTGTATGCAACGTGAGGTAATTCACTCTACAGTAAAATAGTATATCTACACAGGCAAAGTGAGCCTTAAACTGAACACAATGTCCCATAGGATTTCCAAGAGTCATAGGAGTCATTGATTGCACACACATCCTCATCAGTGCACCTCTGGGAGAGCATGAGGCTGATTATGTGAATCGTAAATCCTTTCACAGCATCAATGTACATGTATGTTTCTTCTTTTCTTAATTGATCTGTTATATGGAGTATTTCACCTTCTCTGTCTAAGGTGGTGATTTGTATTTTGTTAGCCTCATCCTTAATCCATATTGGTTATGATGTTAATGTACTATCTAGAGGGCATCTCTATATTTTCGCCTTTTCTGGACCAGTTTGTAGTCCTTTTCCCCATACAGGCTGCTGGTCTACCCTGCTGTAAATTAAGTGTCCTTGTAGAAACACTGTGGCACATCTTTTATTCTGAATCTCAAGCCATGGAACATGCTTTGATGTTACAATAGCGAACGAGCTACTGACTTCCTCGATCCTTAGGATGACACGCGGACCACTCAGCTCATGGGTGACAAGCCTGGGCGCACGTAGTGACCAGTCTCAGTCCACGACTTCCGTATTTTTAGGGAGTCCACACTGTCCCAACGATTTGAGGAAGGTAATGCAGTCTGCATTCTAAAGATTTGTGGACACATCCAATTACATGTGACAGTCTCTTCCATGTGTTCACAGGACGCTTTGATGGTCTTCGGTTGGGGACCTGAGACACCCATGCCTGGCCACCTGCTAACTCCCCCTACGCTGAGCCTCAGACAAGGCCACACGCGGAAATAATACAGTATAGCTCTGCGGCAACACGAGGGCAGAATTGAAATGACTTTTGGGGATCTTGAAGGTTGCTTTTGTAATGCCTGAAGGGCCACGGTAGTGAAGCCCGAGAGGTCCTGTCAGGTGGTATCAGCATGTGTGGTAATTACATAACATTGTTACACTATCTGGCGAAAAGACCCCAGTCCTGATGCCTTTGCCCCCCGACATATTGTGGACCCATTGACTGACCACCCCACAGGAGACGCCAGAGAGGCCATCATGCAGCTGCCACTGATGGCTAAAACAAACAAGATTCTGAACACATTGGAAGCTTTTACATTTGTCTTTATTTGTTTCTTCTCTCTCGTTCCTACAAATGAAAGTGAAAATTCAGCCATGCCACACACATATGGATGAAAGACTGCCGAACGTGTGGCACATTTCACATGCTCAAGCTTCTCAAGTTCGAGCTTGAAGCTTTAAATTTTTAGTTATTTTTTGACACAGTCTAGCTTCAGCATGCGCTTGTAGAGGTTGCGCACATTGTCTGTTCCAGCCTACCTAGGGAAAAAAGGTGAATCAGGATACATGCAGTTTGAGTGTGAAAATTCATTTAAAGCCCAAGCAAATGTAACCCTTTCTGTTCGGGAGGCCCGAGAGGTGGTAGCCACAGGAGAGGGGGGTTGCTGCAACTTCTCCTAAGTGAGAATAATTCATGACTACAGAGGTCATGCAATTGAAAATATGTACCACTAATATACACATTTAATCTTCATTTGCTGCCAAGTATGCTTCCCACCACTGCTACTGCCCTGAAATATTAGTTACTGTTAACACAAGAAAGTAAATACTGAGTAACCTCCTGTAATTGCACCCTTAGGGTGGTATTAAATGAATTGTGCGTCACTTTGGACATGTTGTCAGGGGTCCTTCCCCAGGAAAGCTGGGCTACCAGAGGCCTCCCCAAAGACTCTGTTTGAGACCAAGCCTTCCTGGTTATGTTCCTCAGTGTGTGATGCCCATATTAGCACGTAGTGTGGCTCCTCCCTTCTGTGTCTGTCTGTGTGATCTATTGGTCGTCTCGTGATTGTCTTGTGTGATGTCATTGTTAAGTCCCTATATAAGTCAGTCCTTCGCCTCCACTCTGGTTCATGCAATCGTCATTATTAATTCTCGTATTCTGCCAATGATCCCATTCCTGAAAGCCACCCTTTGTCCAAGTCTGTTGTCTGTCATTTTTCCTCTGTCCTAAACCCAAGATAAGTCTGTCCTGTTGTGTGCTTTGTGTTTAGTATCTGTTAGCTTGGCACTGTTAGCATTAGCATTAGTCACCTCCGCTGCACCCTGCCCTTAGGTTCACTAGCATAGGATTAGCGTTACATTAGCCATAGTCAACAATTTCCTCTTGACCCTTACTCTAGGCTAGCATTGAAGCACAGGTCTTAGCCTTAGCATCGCTAGCTTAGTCATTAGCAGCAGGTCAGGAGTAGTGCATATTTCCTGCTCCATCCTTGTTAGTGTCTGCCCTCAGTTCCGTTTTCCCCATGATGGTTCTCGCTTGTGTAGTCTGTTCTGATCCCCAGTTTGGTAAACGAGGCTCATTGTTTTTATATTAAAATGAAGCTGAAACGTGGTGCCAGACAGAGCCTTTTTTCCACTGCATAGGTTTTGGTACTGAAATTCGGTACCAGGGAGAACAGAATAACACAAGACGCTGCAGAACTATGAATGTGACAAATAAAAAATCTTGAATAAGATCAACATTGACATTTTTTGATTATGTGCACTGTTGATTTTTCTGCATTTTTCTTTCTTTGTGTGTTTAACTTCTTTAAAGAGCATTCATTTCTTCAGCACAAAGAGATTTGTTTAGAGTTTATCATCCAAAAGCTGGACTCTACTTCCTGTCCACTTCATATTGTCACAGCTTTTTACTCCCAGATCAACAACACTTTTGGTGCCGTTTCGGAGAGGGTTTGAAGGTTGGGAACTAGAACCGGTGCAGTGGAAAAGGGGTAAAAGTGACGTGTGAACTCCTCTGCATGGTCGCTGGGTTTGGTTTATATGAAGTACTGCATAAGCAGCTTTTTGTAACTTTAGATTTATAACAGTTTACTTAATTCACATTTATATTTATAGTGACTTACTCATGGGATTTGAAGATTGTTGATTTGTAATTTCTGATTTCTATTTTGCTTGGATTGTCAGCTAAAAGCTCTTTCTTATCTTATGTATTTGAATCTTTGCATTAAAAAATGTAGCCTTGCAGTAAAGAGTTATTTAAGATTTAATCTGCCATGTTCCGTAAAACCAATGCAGACTATAAGTATCAAATTACAAAAATAATGTGAAGTATATATTTTTTGAAAGTTTTAATTTGTCTTTGCTGATCTCTTGCGCCCTTCATGCAAGAACAGGATTTGGCGATGTCTATTTCTGACTGCTACAAAAACGCCAGCACCATGAGCTCGGCCACTGCAGATCTCGTTCACTATGAGCAGTAAGGCCTCGTTCACACGGACATCTTAACCAGGCGTTTCATGCTTAGGCGCCAGGTGAAGCGTTCCACTGAACGCTTTATCGCTGCTCATTGAGCAAATCAGTATCCACACGGGCGCTCAGCACCAGCATTCGGTCGTGCTGCGCTGCTTGGGTGGCGCTAACAACGCCGTATGCAACGCTTTAAGGCCAAAATCCTCACTTAATGCGTAGAAAACAACGCTATTGGCGAACGCCAGTGAAACGCCACGTAATCTACAGTGAACACCAATTTAACGCAGCCACAAAATGCAAGCGCAAAAAACGTATGGACGCTCAGAGGAGGGCGCCCATTTTAACGCTCAGAGGACGGTTTAAAGTTGTCCGACTTGACGGCAGCATTCAGTTTGTTTCGTCACTGCAGCCGCCGGAAGATCTCGTGCTACGCCATGTCAACTGCAGACAGACCTAAGCCCATGTTGAACGCAGCAGCCACCCTCACCTGGCTCTACAAAGACTTTTAAGACACCTACATAGTTCCAGTTAAACCAGCATGTTTCTCGCTGCACCTGATGGTTTATCATTTGGAAGTATTCAGGTTTTAGGAGTTCTTTAATTGTGTATTAATTAGTAGCTTTCATGTATTTAACAACACACTTCCACTTTTTTCTGGATAACGGTGAAAGAGTTGCTATTTAAAGTGTGAATTTTTACAGTGAGCAACTTATTCTATATTTAAATGCATATATGAGAGAGCATGCTGACAGTGTCATCAACTAACGGATGTAACTGTTAAAAGACATGGATTTGCTGTTCTGAAACGGCCTTTAACCGTAATGAGAAAAAATATACTTTTCTTGCTTTTATGTTGGAAAAAAGTTAGTGATTTTATGCAGTCCGCCACGATGGCGCTCAGCTCAACTCTACTGCATGTCACTCTCGAAAGTTTTTGTAACCTTTTGGCACTACCTGTTGTGGGAAGTAGGCTAACAATTTGATCATCTACCTGGAGGCTGGTTTACATTTTTTAACACCAGGTAAACAATATGTACAGAGCTGGTGTTATCTGTGAACTGACTCTATTGCAGCTCTTTACACATCACTGTCTATGTGATGCACATGCTGCTGTTCATGCTACATTAAAACTGTCTCAGGGATGATGTTTATGTTCACAAACTCCACACTATTGTCACTCTAAACCAGGGGTTCCCAAACTTTTCAGCTCACGACTTCAAAAATAACCGCAAGCCGGTGACTTCAGACCCCACTATCCTCGGGAAGTGGTTAAAATATAATAAATGTTGGGCGCTTAACGTGCACGGCGCCACACAGGCCTATCCACACATGAGCATGACGACAAAAGAACACACAAATCAGTCTAACAACCATATAACTTTTTTAAATTGTTATTTACTCATTTGTTTAATTTCAACAGCCACCTAATAGAGTGGTGGGCATAATGCGGAGCACAGCAAGTCTATTGTTGTTAATTTTGGAGACCATTCAGAGATCATTCTCCACGTTCAGTCATGACTCATTTATTTTTAATGTACGTGAGTGCCGAAAAAGTCTTTTCGCACAAGTAGGTAGTGCAAAACGGCATCAGTACATCCATAGCGGCCTTGATGTTTCATGACAGCTCAACCACGCGCCCCTCCATGTCCGCCGACAACAGATGATTTGCCTCGTTACAGTGAATGGTGACCTTATCCAGTCATATTGATCTGGAGCTGTTTCCTCTGGGAAACACCTGCTAAAGTGTTCCAGGAGGGCTTGAAGGTGGATGATAGACTTCTTCACTATGTTAACACTCTGCCTGTTTTCTCTCCATGAATTCATCCAGCTCAGAAAACATATCAATCCTTCCAGCTCTTAACTCGGCCAGTCCAGCGCACAAGTTTTCTCCCCTGAATGTGTGGGATTTTATCACTTTAGCGAATTATGTGTTCTCACTTTGCAATGACATGAAGTCCATTCAGTTTTTCAAATATGCAAGCCAAATACGCTGGCCTTGTTAACCAGTCAGGATCAGTGAGGTGATCACATGCTCCATCAGAAATAAGCGACTGCGTCCCGCAGCTCAAACAGGCGGCAGAGCACATTCCCTCGCGAAAGCCACCTGACTTCTGCACGAGCAAGCACTCATGCTCCGATCCTGTGTTCGTTACAGAGAGTGCGTAAAACAGTCTGATATTGAGTGGACGCCGCTATATAGCTGACCATTTTTATCGAAGTCTCAAGAACACGTTGAAGTTCTGGGTCAAGTGTTTTGCTCGCAAGAGCTTCTCTGAGTATAATACAATGCATGAATTTTACGTGAGGCGCACTGTATAAGGCTCTTTGCTTTAAGACCTTTTCCCCAGCACGCCCAGCACTGCCTGTACACACCGCCTCCAAGACAGCCCATCTTCTTATAGTTTGTTGTCAAGTTTTGTGAAAATGTCCTCGCCTGTGCACGTTCCCTCCAGTGGGGTGCAAAACGGAATGTCCGCAGTTTTTCCATCAAACCGTATCTGACTATCACAAGCAGCTTTATGTCCTGGGCCATGTCGGAGAGATACGCCAACAGTCCCAAGTAGACAGCAGCACTGATTCTAGCTCACGGGCCAGTTTATCCCCATGCATAGCCCGACTTATAGCTAGAGCAGCGGGTTTAATGAGGGTTTCCCCAATCGTGTGTGGCTTTTTTGCCTGTGGAATTAAAAGTGCCACCTCATATGATGCCTGTTGAGCTTTTATGATTGTTGCTTGTTTAGTTAGGACTTTCTTTTGTTTTAAATTCTCGGCCTTTCGCCAGAAAAAATCTACTGGTTTAGTAGCAAGAGAGGGGTGCTTAGTTTTCAAGTGTCGTAGCATTTTTACAGGCTTTAGGCTTTTCATGTAAGCACCTAGTGCACACCAATATTAGATGCTACGTTATTGACGATGATGCGGTGAATCCATATTGACAACACCCTTCTCGAGCAATTTCGGGACATTTGGAGTAAGGCTGGAGCCGACTGTTTACGGATGTCCCTTATGCACACGCCCGGTCTTCTTTCCGCACCTGGAGACGATGGGCTTTCTTGACGTGGGGCTCCGCTTCCCTCCGCTGGCCCATCTGGCGCTGTCATTGGCTCCATATTAACCAACGCTTCATTCTTCAACAAAATAATATCCTAAGCACGTTTACGAAAATTACTCTTATTAATGCTACGCAGGCATGTCGGAATGTTTACCATGGTGCTGTAAATTGGTTCGCTGCAACTGACGCTTTGGCTGATGTGTCGTTAATCTGTCGTAATCAATTTCAGGGTCGCGATCGAGAGGAAAGGACTTTGAAAGGCTGATGGCTTTTTAATTTGCATGTTTTTTTTTAAATGTAACTATTAACTGCTAGTTTTTATCTTTTGTTAGTTGCGGATAAAAATGTTAATATAAAATGTTAAAATGTTGTTAAAATGTTATTTCTAATAGTTAAAAAAAAAAAATTGGTTTCTTGGAATCATCTCGGCAACCCCTCAATGTCTCACGACTTCAGAGGGTCGTGCGAATTTCACTTTGGGGAACCACTGCTCTAAACTGGGCGGGGCTGATCTGGGACACATTTAATGCACAAAGATTGTTTTCCAGGATCAGATGAGAAGTTCTTCTTGATCAAGGTTGCTACAATATTTGGCACAACTAGTGAACACTGCTTGCATGTCAATGATTGTGAAGCTTGTCACTTGACTGATGGTACGATATTTGTAATAAATTATTGTAATTGTTGTTCATTATAGATGGTAGTTTCTCCCACTAATGCTTGATTAACCTGATCATGACTATGACCTAACCTGACCATGACAACTATAGTTGTCCGGGCGACCATAGTTGCAGGTTAATACTGCATCCTAATTGTCTTCTTTTCACTTCTACTTAGTTTAAAGTTTATATTAATAATTCATTTCTAGTTTAAAGTGGCATATTTTTTATTCTATTTCTACATTGTTTATTCCATGCACTATTTGTTCATGGTTGCTTTTATCTTTGTGGTTTGGTGACCAGGAAAAACTGGAGCCACGTGGTCTTGTTCCCTCTCACTCCTCCCTCCTAACTCCTCCTCCTCTCTCCTCACGTCACGTCACTTCAGCAAACACAGAATCAGGAAGTCTCTCTCACTCAGTTCAGAGAAAACGAAACTGATCTCAGAGTTCTGCCTGTTCAGTCTTCAAAAATTCAAGAAAATGGCCACTGTTTCTCAGGATGAGTCTTATGTGTCCAGTGTGTCTGGAGCGATTGAAGGATCCAGTGACCATTCCCCAGACACAGTTTCAGGTGTATTAACGGCTGCTGGGATCAGGAGGACTGAGGTGAGTCTTACAGCTGCCCCCAGTGCAGAAAGATTTCACCCAAGACCTGTTCTATGCAGAAACAACATGCTGGCTTTGAAGTGGTGGAGAAACTGGAAAGACAGAAGTCCAAGCTGCTTCTGCTGCTCACTGTTACCTGAGCTGCAGATGTGGAGTGTGATTTCTGTACTGAACAAAACTGCAAGCTGCCTTTCTAAGTCTCGTCTGGTGTGTCTGGCGTCTTTCAGAAAACCTATATCGAACCTCACTATCAGTCTCCTGCCTTTAAGAAACACCAGCTGGTTGAAGCCTCCACAAACCTGCAGGAGAAGATCTGCTCTAAACATCATGAAGCTGTAAAGACTACTGTCGTACTGACCAAAAGCTGCATCTGTTATTTGTGTATGGTGGGATTTGAACATAAAGGACACGACACAGTCGCAGCTAAAGAGAGAGAAAAGAGACAGGTAAAAATACTGCAATTAAACTGTAATTTCGAATAATATAATGGAGATGAATGTGATATGAGTATGAAGGTGATATATGGGACATGTCGCACTCAAGCAGAGTAATAAACTAGTCAGACGATCAGCGCTCTTTCTCACCCAGCCAATTCATCTATAGCAGCCTGTTTCCCAGCTTTTACACAGCTCATAGTACACTTTAGACTCTGCAGAACAAGAAGAAGCTTTTAACTTTAATCACAGAAGATGGAGCTACAACATTTCTCGACTTTTAAACGAAGTTTCTTTCAGAACCTCTTTCAACTGCTCTGGGAGCTCGTTAAAGTGTCCAGATATTTCATGACAAACACCAGGATGTAATGTATGTGCTCCCCAGAGTGAGTTAAAGGAGCCAGACTGGATGTGAGCAGAGACTGCAGGAGAAAACAGAAGAAGCTGGAGGAGGTGAAACAGGCTGTGATCACTGACATGTGAGTAGTAACAGAGAGCTGCTGGAGCAGATATTACACACCTCAGTCAGGACACACACACACACACACAGGGTGGAGAGCAGGTGGTGAAGGTGGAGAGTAAGAGAGGGAATGATGGTGGAGGTGTAAATGGCTCTTGTCTCTCGTGTCTCCTAACAGCCTGCACTGGCAGCAGGACAACAGTGAGAGGATTTTTCTGAGATGATCGCCCAGCTTGGAGAAGAAATGCCTGAGGTTACAGAGCTGATCAGGAGATCAGGGAGAAGGCTGAACTGAGTCGAGCTGAAGGAGTCCTGGAGCAACTGAGCAGGAGATTGCTGATCTTAAGAGGAGAGACGCTTGAGCTGCAGCAGCTTTCACACACAGAGGATCACATCCATTTCCTCCAGGTAACAATCACTGTCTGATCTCCAGAGGAGCCTGTTCCTCACAAAGCTCCTAAAATGCCTCTTACCAAAATCAAGCCCACAAGAAACATTCCTGTCTGCAGCATCACACTGGTGTCTTTGCTCTGCTTTTGGTGGGAGACGCCTATTCCTCTTTTGCCTTTTCTTTCTCTTTCTTTCTTTTTTTTTCTTTCTCTGTAGAGTTTCCAGTTCTTTCTGTGTCTCTTCTGGATCTCAGCACTCCTCCAAAGCATCTCTGTCCATCAGCCGGCCCTTCATTTGATGGAGTGGTCAGATTCTCTGCTCTGAAAGAGAGACTAGAGTAAATGCAGGGAGGAATTCACCAAACTGCCTGCACATGGTAAGAGAAGCTGTCCTGCTCTCCAACATCATGATGGAGATATTGACTCAGTGACAATCAGAAGAGATGCAGTTTAGAAACACACTGGTAGATGTTGTTAGGGATGCACGTGACATCAGAAACCGGAGGGAATCGCCTGGATCATTGTTCTAAAGTTCAAGTCACTATCGTGCTGTGACTGATGTTGGAGGATTTGTCTGATATTTCCAGCTGATGTTTGATGCTGCATTTATTAAAATGCGGGAAAGTAGTACTTGTGTCAGACATGTCCAGAGTATCTTGTGTTTATGTGCTGGACTCTGGCTTCACTAGTGCTGGACTTGCTCATGGTCAACATCAGATATCAGCATGGCTCCCATATCCCCACATCTTGGTGCAGCACTATTTTTTTTTTGTCTTTTACATTTGCTTTTATTCAGAAAAAAAGAAGAGAGAATAAAGATTAATAAAAAACATCTGCTCCAAAAATCTAAACAAACTGGCTTTACCTTCACAAAAACCTTACCTCACGTGACATAGTCCCAAATCCATCAGGCACACGTGTGGCTTTCAACAAGGAATATGTGATTATTAAGGCCAGTAAGCCTTGGTCTCTAGCCCAAGACCCGAGGGGCTTTATCCGCTTCACGCTTCTGGTTCTGCTCCCTGCCCCCGTAGGTGAGCTTCTGGGTGCTGGGGGCAGGTCTGCTCCTCCAGAGTTCTTCTGAGGTGCAGGGGTCGGTGCTAGGGGCTTAGAGGAATCTGTTGCCAGGTGCTCCACTGCCTGGGTTTTCTGAAGAGGGCTCCAGGGGAGTGGTACGATGGTTTCACGGCCATGGCACAAGAGGAGTGGAAGTGAAAATGGGCTCGCAACCGGTGCTCTGGCTGAAGGGCAGCTGCTTATGCCCTGCAGGGATGGAGCCAGAGGATCGCTAGGGACCCACTGCACAATGGCAGGGTCTTGAGGCAGGGAGCAGTTGGGCTTGGGCGTCAGCTATTTGTTATGAGATGATATTTATTAGTAGTAAGATTTATCTTCTGTGTTCCACAGCTGCAGCAGCTCAAATCATTTCACCAGAACCAACCTGCAGAGCAGACTTCTACCATGTACGCACACACACACACACACACACAACTGAACTCACTCATAAAATTATTCCTTTTATTTTTCAAAACATTTCCAACTGATTTAGCACATTTTGAACGCTGATTAAAGTATCACTTGGTCACCTTCAACTAACTGTATCTACACAAATTATTGAAAAGTATTGCACAGACTCTAGCTCTCCACTGCTGTTATAATATCTGCACAAACTTCAATACAGTCAGACTGTTTAAGAGATACCGTTTTATTAATAGACTGATATAGAATTTTTCTATATTGAAACTGGTTCTAACCTCTTGCACATACAGTGTAAAAGCCAAGTTCCACTTTTGTAGGTTAATACTGCATCTAAATTCTCTCTTTCCAAGGAGTTTTTGCGAAAAAATATTTAGCACTTCATATTTTTTACCATTATAGCTGATGGAAATGCTAATTATCGATAAAAATTCTTGTGTAAATGTCCACATAATATTTTTTCCGCTTAACTTGAAAGTAAATTTCTATATTATATTTCAGATGTCGAGAAAACTACTTTTGAAACACTTTGTCGGAAAGTGGCTTTAACGTTAAATAAATGTGTCACATGATTCATTTTCATCACGTGCAATCAAAACGAGAAATATTCTAAAATGTTGCAGCCAGAGATTTTCTGTGAAGTGTCTCTCCACCACCTCCTCCCAGAAGCTCTTATTCCGTGGTCTCTCCCATACCCGTGGGTTTCACACATCAGTACTTTTCAGCCTAGGGCTATCAGACAAGCACCCGGTTTATTCTGCTGTCGCCTTCGGATATTTCCAGTAATTCCAATCATTTGTGAAACTGAAATAACAGTAAGCTGCAAAATTTCAAAAACTGTCTGAATAATCTCTCCATCACTGTTTCTTTTGTTGAAGTGAGGGGGTGTCACGAAAACCAAAGGTAGATAATTTTATACATACAATAAAATTATGTATGGAAACGGCCTGGCGGCAGATTTTTTTTATGCAACACCATAACCTATGCTACAGTTCGCTTTGGGGGATGACGTCATCACGCAGAAACCATTTTATCGATTTTCTGGAGACAGAAATTTCGCTATATTTTTTGACGCGATATTCTGTTTGTCGATAACAAATCGCCCCAAAAAAACTGGATGGAAACTTGGTTATAGTGACATTGCTTGGTGATTTTCTTAAGTATAATACAGAAGTGTAAATGTCCATTTCTGAGCATTATAAAACTAAACTAGATAAAAAGTTCGCCAAGACAATTTGCTATTTGAGAAAGCCGGACCAGAAGCTTTTAAAAGTTTTTAAGTTTGATGGTTTTCTACCTGAAAATAGTTGGAAGTTTACAGTAGTTTTAAAAAGTTGCTTGAATGTTGTGACAGACAGACAGATAAACCATAGATAGATAGATAGATAGATAGATAGATAGATAGATAGATAGAGACAGAGAGATAGACTGAATTTGTTAGCATGTTATTTTTCATCATATTTAACATGTTGCTAGCATACAAGATGTTACTAAAGATGTTTCTGGCATGATTGGGTACATCCGCTACAGCATACTGGCATGATTGGCAAGTTGTTAGCATATGTTGCTAGCTTGTTTCTGGCACACAGAAAGTAAGTTACTAGCATGTTTCTAAAGATATAAGCAAAGTTACAAGATGTTTCTAAAGATGATTAAAGAAGTTGCCAAAGATGTTTCTAGCATGATTAACAAGTTGTTAA
>JAVGVS010001238.1:22500-27472 GCA_032718565.1 Distichodus sexfasciatus
ATCATGCAGCGTTTTACTGGGATGGCTAAAACAAACAGATTCTGAACACATTGAAGCTTTTGCCATTTAAGTCTTTTCTTATTTGTTTCTTCTCTCTTGCCTTACAAATGGGAAAGTGAAATTCAGCGATGCCACACATATGGATGAAAAAGACTGCTGAACGGTGGCAATATTCTCTTTTTCATGCTCAAGCTTCTCAAGCCCGGAGCTGAGCTTTTTAATTTTTAGTTATTTTGACACAGTCTAGCTTCAGCATGCTTGTAGAGGTTAAGCATTGTTCGTTCCAGCCTACCTAGGGAAAAAGGTGAATCGATACATGCAGTTTGTGAAAAATTCATTTAAAGCCCAAGCAAATGTACCCTTTCTGTTCGGGAGGCCCAAGAGGTGGTAGCCACAGGAGAGGGGGGTTGCTGCAACTCCTCCTAAAGGAGAATATCTGCGACTACAGAGGTCATGCATAATTGAAAAAATAATATGTACCACTAATATATATATTTAACCTCATTTGCTGCCAAGCATGCTTCCCACCACTGCTACTGCATCTGAAATATTAGTTACTGTTAACACAAGAGCAAATACCGAGTAACCTCCCCAGTAATTGCACTTTAGGTGGTATTACAAATGAATTGGGCCACTTCTGATGTTAGTCCTTCCCCAGGAAAGCTGGCCACCAGAGGCCTCCAAAGACTGTTTGAGACCTGCTTTCTCGGTTATGTTCCCTGTGTGTGTGTGATGCCCATATTAGGCAGTCGTAGTGGCCTCCTCTGTGTCTGTCTGTGTGATCTATTGGTCGCCTTGTGATTGTCTTGTGATGTCATTGTTAAGTCCTATGTCAGTCCTTCGCTCCACTCTTGGTCTATGCACCGCCATTATTACACTCGTATTCTACAATGTTCTCTCGTTGGAGTTTCACCCTTGTCCAAGTCTGTTGTCTGCCGCTCTTTCCTCTCTGTCCTAAACCAAGATAAGTCTGTCCTGTTGCTTTCTTTGTGTTTAGTATCTGTTAGCTTGTAGCACTGTTAGCATTTTCAGCATTAGCCTCCCCACACTTTGCCTCCCTTTTGGGTTCACTTTAGCATAGGATTAATGCTAGCATTAGCACTTCTAGCATTAGCCATAGTCACCTCTCTTTGACCCTTACCCCTGTAGGTTAGCATTAGCATAGGTCTTAGCCTTAGCATTGTTGCTTTAAAGTCACTAGCAGTGGGTCAGAGTAGTGTATATTTCCTGCCCATCCTCTTGTTAGTGTCTGCCCCTAGTTCAGTTTCTTTTCTCATGATGGTTCTCGTTTGTGTAGTCTGTTCTTGATCCCCATCTGATCCCCAGCTTGGTGAACGAGGCTCATTGTTTTTTATATTAAAATGAAGCTGAAACGCCAGGTTGGTGACAGAGCTCTTTCCACTGCATAGGTTTTGGTACTGAAATTCGGTACCAGGGAGAACAGAATAACACAAGACGCTGCAGAACTATGAATGTGACAAATAAAAAATTCGGAACAAGATCAACATTGGACATTTTTGATTATGCACCGTTGATTTTTTCTGCATTTTCTTTCTTGTGTGCTTAATTTCTTTGAAGAGCATTCATTTCTTCAGTTAATAAAAGAGATTTGCTTTCAGAGTTTATCATCTAAAAGCCTGGCTTTACTCTGTCCAATTTCATATTGTCACAGCTTTTACTCCCAGATCAACAACACTTTTGGTGCCGCTTCGAGAGGGTCGAGGGTTGGGGAACTAGAACCTGCAGTGGAAAAGGAAAAGCGACGTGGTGAACTCCTCTGCATGGTCGCTGGGTTTGGTTTATATGAAGCTACTGCATAAGCAGCTTTTGTAACTTTAGATTTATAACAGTTTACTTAATTCACATTTCTATTTATAGTGACTTACTCATGGATTTCCAAAGGATTGTTGATTTGTACTTCTGGATTTCGCCTTGTTGCATTGCTCAGCCAAAAAGCTTTTATCTTATGTATTTGAATCCATTACAAATGTAGCCTGCAGTAAAGAGTTGTTTTAAGATTTAATCTGCCACGCCCGTAAAACCAATGCAGACTACAAGGTCTTGTTACGTGCCTTGTGTATGTACGTGTTTTGGTTTCTATTTTCTCTCTCTCTTCTCTGCCTCTTTCTCCTTTAGGTTCTGTGGCTGTGGTATCCCATTCACTGCAGGGAGTGTGATGCCAAGACTTAAGCAGAGAAGTGGAGGAGTTCAGGGCAAATGTTTCTTTCCTGTTAAGCTCCTAGCCCATTGTTTGAGCCTCAGTATGTTTGTGTGCATGCTGTTGTGTGTCTATTTCTTGTTAGCACTTCTGCTGCTATAGTAGGATTACCCATGTTCACCATTTAAACCAACTTGATGTTCTGTTTGCTAATATTTACTCAAAGAAGTACCCTGTAGGAAAAGGGCCTTTGGCTGTAACTCCTTTTCTGAAGGTATGGGATGCTGTTAAGGGAAACAAAGGAGGATAATTATATCTGCTGGTGTGCTTTGGCGTGTTGTCTTTGGGCTGGGTGTGTGGCTTTCTGAGGGTGTCCACTAGGGTGAGTACCAGTAGTTATTTTGAAACAAGGGTTGTGCCATTTTCTCCAGTAGGTTTAGGACTAGTTTAAGGCAGACAGATACATATAGAGATGAGTCTTGTGGTTATGTTCCTGGTATCAAATATTAGTGTTATGTATCACTAAGTGCTTGAAGTATTAACATCGAGACATGTTACCAACGAAAAGCTGGAGTGAAACATGAATAATGCATAACATACATACAAAATATGCTGATAGACATTTGAAACAAGTACAGAAAGACTAATTCTGTCATGAAAATGTTTAAGACTTTGTCCAGAAAAGTTCAGAACACAACCTTTGGCGTGAAGACGGTCTTTTGGCTGAACTATCACTTTATGAAGAGAAATCTATTGTGAAGGTCACATTGCATTGAGTGGGTCATCCTAACCCGGACCATGGACACCAGGCTGTCCACACCATAGTTGTAGTTAATACTGCATCCCAATTGTCTTTCACTTCTACTTCTAGTTTAAAGTTTATATTTAATACCCATTTCCTACTTTAAAGTGTATATTTTTATTCTAGTTTCTAAGCATTGTTTATTCCATGTGCCCCATTTGTTCCTCTGACTTTAAGTTTTTAAATGTGAAAACTGAGCAACGTGGGTCTCTGCCTCTGTACAGTATATAGCAGAGATGTGATGATAAAGTTTATTTTTGACTTTTATATATTCAGCCACAGTATAAGGAGGCAGATGTGTACATTTGATATGTGTGGTAAGCAGTGGCTTAATGCTTAACTAGTAGTGAAATCTCCAGTGATGGAGCGCCTCATCTCTCCATCTCAATATGTCATAACCCTAAATTAGTACCAGCTGGAAAGTGCTGCCTGCTGTTGTACGCTCAGAACTACGTGATCTGGTGCAGTAAAAATTTCAGCATTGTAGAACATGAATAGGAAATGTACTGTCCCAAAGCAACAGTAAACTTGTCTTGGTGATCATATGAGTACTTTATTTCATGTTAATTTACTCTAACATCTATTGGTTTATAGGCTGCTCCTCAGGAGAACACCCTACAGTGTAGGTTTGTACTAAACTTAGTCCAGGAACTGCCCTTAATGCATCATTCTGTTGTGCAAGATTTTAACCCACATCTCAGACATATTTCAACATCTCCCAGATCATTCCACTTTGTCAAGAACACTTCCTGTCCTCTCTCTCTGTCTCACACTCCTCCTCCTTCTTCTCATTCCACCTCCTCTCACTCCTCCTCCCCAAGTGTCACGCCACTTCAGCAAACACAGAATCGGTGGTGTCTTCACTCAGTTCAGAGAAAACCGATCTCAGAGTTCTGCCTGTTCAGTCTTCAAAGTGCAGGAAATGGCTACTGTTTCACGATGAGTTCTATGTGTCCAGTGTGTCTGGAGCTACTGAAGGATCCAGTGACCGTTTCCTGTGGACACAGCTTCTGTAAGGTGTGTATTAATGGTTTTGGGACAGAGATCAGAGGGCGAGTCTACAGCTGCCCCCAGTGCAGAAAGACTTTCACTCCAAGACCTGTTCTATGCAGAAACAACATGCTGGCTGAAGTGGTGGAGAAACTGAAGAAGACAGAAGTCCAAGCTGCTTCTACTGCTCACTGTTACGCTGGAGCTGCAGATGTGGAGTGTGATTCCTGCACTGGAATAAAACTCAAAGCTGTCAAGTCCTGTCTGGTGTGTCTGGCGTCTTTCTGTGAAACTCATATCAAACCTCACTATCAGTCTCCTGCCTTTAAGAAACACCAGCTGGTTGAAGCCTCCACAAACCTGCAGGAGAAGATCTGCTCTACTGAAGTTAGAAAGATCTACTGTCGTACTGACCAAAGCTGCATCTGTTATTTGTGTACGATGGACGAACATAAAGGCCACGACACAGTCACAGCTGTAGCAGAGAGAGAAAAGAGACAGGTAAAAATACTGCAATTAAACTGTAATTTCTGAATAATATAATGGAGATGAATGTGATATGAGTATGAAGGTGATACATGGACATGTCATGACTCAAGCAGAGTAATAAACTAGTCAGACGAGTCAGCGCTCTTTCACCCAGCCAACACCCATCTAGCAGCCTGTTTCCAGCTTTACACAGCTCATAGTACACTTTAGACTCTGTAGAACAAGAAGAAGCTTTAACTCTTTAACTGCTGTAAGATGGAGCTGTTGAAGATTTCTCATCTTAAACGAGCTCTTTCAGAACCTCTTTCAACTGCTCTGGAGTCTGTTAAAGTGTCCAGATATTTCACATTAAACACCAGGATGTAATGTATGTGTCTCCAGAGTGAGTTAAAGGAGCTTCAGACTGGATGTGAGCAGAGACTGCAGGAGAAACAGAAGAAGCTGGAGGAGGTGAAACAGGCTGTGATCACTATTAAGGTGAGTAGTGAACAGAGAGCTGCTGGAGCAGATATTACACACCTCAGTCAGGACAC
>JAVGVS010001239.1:5000-27450 GCA_032718565.1 Distichodus sexfasciatus
AAAATTGGGCAAGAAGATGAGGAGAAAAAAAAGAAAGAAAGAGATATCAACCATTTGTTTCACTTTATCAGCTACTATTTTCGTGGTTTAAATCAACATAACACACCACCTGACAAAACATGCCGTTATCATGTCATTCCCCTGAAAACACCTACGGGAAAAAGTGGATTTTTGTTTGCATACCATGTCACTTCAAATATCAGAAACAAAAGTCCAGAGTAGAGACACCATTGAGGAACCTCACCTCTGGCCTCAGCTCCAACGCTTCCTTCATCAGAGGTGGCTCTTGATCAGCTCCTGCACAAAACTTTGTGTCAAAATCAGTCACTGGTGCTGTGTTAGAAATATCAAGAGTTATTGCGTTATTTTGTGCCGAAATTTTGAGCGCCCAGTGGAACGTTCGCGAGCAACATATCTTGTCTTTACGCCTCAACTCTGTTCATTTATGGGCAATCGCAGAAATAAGCATGAAAAACAACAAATATAAGCATCGGCCAATAATTCCCATCCCTAACGAAGGTGATGATGATGATGATGATGTTGATGATGATGCTGATGTTGATGCTGATGCTGTTGTACCTGAAGACGAGGGAGTTTGTGCGGCAGAAGAGCCCAATCTCAGCGCCTCGGTGATCTCGTGCTCTCTGGCGCGTGGGGAACCAACTGCTTCAGGAGACAGAAGCTACAGACAGGTTCACCTGGCTTACAGACGACAAACAGGGTTCCTTACACTCTAAAAATCTCAGCATTTAACGAAATGTGACCTCTGAGTGGTGGCCAGCTTTTTGGTAGCGCCCGGGGACCTCAGTGGTGCCTTTACCAGTCCGGGACTTAAACCGGTGACCTTTCGATCACGGGGCCAACTCCCAGAATGACCAAGCAAGGTCTGGCTGAATTCAGCCCAAGCGTCTCACTTTGCTGTCGTAGCCGCTGCTGCTGTCGCTGGTGGGTGTCATGATTTCGGGGGTGGAGGCTCGCAGATGTCCCGGGCTCATGATGCTGGGTTTGGCGACGCCAAAGCACAGGATCAGGTAGTTCCTCCACAGAGCCACGAAGCCATCGCTCGAACCCGCTAAACTCGTCTTCTTCGCATTGGCTGGGTTGCTAAAGGATTAACAGGCCTTCGTCAACATAGCGGTCATAAATGAATAAGTCATTGTGAACACAGCACAGTACATGGTGCACCACAACCAAATGTGAGCTCTGCATTTGACCCATCCATCTGTGATGGAGCAGCAGGTGGCTGACATGGACAGCGCCCCGGAGGAGTAGCGCTTGGGGACGGTACCTCGCTGGTACCTTTAGCGGTTCGGGATCACAGGATCAACTCCCTAATCGCTACACTATCAACTGTGCAACCGATAACTGGAACCCATGACCCAGTTAAGGTCATTCTGGACAACAGGCAGAGCTTCACACCCACCTGGGCTCGATGAGGGGAGTGAGCAGCTGAAGGCGGGTGAAGGCGTAGGGCCAGGCGTAACTCAGTGCCGTGGGGCAGTGTTTGGGCAGGTGCTCCTGTCTCAGCAGGCTGTAGAGACACAGTGTCCAGGAGTCACGGGCCGACTGGAGCCTGTAAACCGAGATAAGACTCAATCACCGTCGTGAAAGTGGCTGCTCAAGACCCCGCTCCACTCCACCAGCCACTGCAGGTCCGCTTGCTGCCCCACCGGGAAGCTCGCCTGGAGAGAAGTGGATGCATTTTTGATTAATTGCTCAGTCCTAAAATCAAGGCTATATCTGGGATCACATTGGTGCAGCTATAGATTTTCCACTTTAAATTCTGAGGAGCGTCACCAAATTCGCCCAGGCTTTATTGTATTAAAGGTCATATTAAGATGCCCACTCTTTGCCCCTTTGCATAAAGGTGTAATCTACAACGTCAACACAGACAAACCCACATTCATACGAATTTGAACAGAGGTAACACTGTGCTGAGCAGAGAGCTCGTTCTGCTCCAAGGCCGAGTCACGCACCGAGTCTCGCACCACGTTAGAGAAGCTCTGCAGCACGATGGGAGATAGCTGGTCCAATACGTCCAGCATGGGGCGCGCCGTCCTCCTGCAGGGCACAAAAAATATCCAGATACTAAATGCTGCTTCTGTAACTTCCATGACTGATGGTGCAGACTCGGTTAAATATAAAACCATTTATGCAAGGTGTGGTGGTGGCGGGGTATGTTTTTCCTGACCTCGAGGCGTGTGGAGGAAACAGGAGAAAGGCGGACTCGCGCAGGATGGACACCGCCAGCTTGCGTGTGGCACTGTTGCAGGAGCAGAGCAGCACCAGAGCCAAACCCTCCAACGCATGCAGCACTGCGCAGTGTGGAGATCGGTCTGCAGCCAGCCTGCAGCTGGAGCTGCCCTGCAACAACTCAAACACACTGCGCATACAAGAGTGTCCAGGCATTACACAACACTTTGTTAACACATTCATGGAGGAAACGAAAGCGTCCAGGAAGCAGTGCTTTGGGACAATACCTTGCTCATGAGTACCTCAGTGGTAGCTTTTACCAATCCAGGATTTGATCTGGCGACCTTCTGATTAGGACAAACTCCCAACTGCCCAGCAAACACTACCCGAGGCCAATGTGCACACACACACTCCAATCTCACATCTCAGCCGAGCAGATGTTGTTGCTGGGTCAGGAGCTCCTGCGGACGAGGAGGCGAGTCTCCACTGTGTGAGCAGCTGCAGCAGGAGTCGCACGGCAGAGTCCAGCAGCGCCTGGTGTGTGTCCTGCACCTCGCGCAGCAGGAAGCCCACATATCCCAGCAGCACCTCCTCGCGCCAATCTGGGAAATCCACCAGCAGGCTCTGCAGAGAGTTCTGGGCAATCAGACGCAACTCGTCGTCCATGTGGATGGTTAATCTGCGAAGAATGCAGATCATATATTAGACAACTTTGGTCAAACTTAGCAGTTGGTGCCCTACTGGCTACTGCCCCTGATGGGTTTATGGCGCCAACACTGCAGGGCACATTTCGCTCTCACCTAACTTACTCCAAGCAATTAACCACGGGCACCGGAGAAATATACATAAACCGCGGGTTGAGCATGCAAACTCCACAAGCCCTATGGCTGACCCCGGGATCGAACCCATGACCTTCTCGCTGTGAGGCGGCAGCAGCGCTAACCACTGCATACCGTGCCGCCCCTCTTGTATTACTTAATCACAAAATTGACAAAAAGTGAAACCCTGGAAGTGTCTGTATGGACGCTTGGGACACACACTGGATGCTGGATGATGAATAGCTGTTTTATTTTGAGCTTAAAAAGGTGTAAAAATTCATTGTACAGAGTAATTAGGTGAAAGGCGTATCAAAAAACCTTGTAAGCGAACATGACAAAATAGTTTTCTTCAAAGCAAAACAAAAAAAAAAAAAATCATATTTAATCCCTGTGAATAACCAAAAAGGTAACCTCAAAAATTATTCAAGTTTCTGATAAAAAAAAAACACATTCAGGTTTTATGTTAGCACAAGAAAACCAAGTGAAATATTTAACAGTGCAAGTCTTGAGCTCCAGAAAGCAGTAATGGATCACATAACATTTGGCAGTTGTTTGAGGGGTGAGCTGAGATTTATTAGATACATTTCATCTCCTCTATGAGCAGCCTGGATGTTAGATGCTTATTAATCCCGCTTTTCAGCAGAACATTCTGAGTTGGACCAGAGGTCACAATCCCCCAATCTCCTTTTCATCAATCCTCTCAAAACAATGAAACAGCTCCAGCACATTCAAGAAGACAGTTTAAATAAGAATTTATTTTAATATCTGTAACAATTGTAATTAACCATTACACTTGTAATAAAATTAAGTCAAACACAAAAGCATTTATTATTATTATTATTATTATTATTATTATTACATTTCCCCTACAAAACGGATTGAGCATTTTCAGGAGTAGTAGTAATGGTGTGCAATCTCGGCATAGGCCAAAAAGTTTAGTGATCGGCCTATAATTGGCGCTATAGCAAAGGAAAACACGTTTTGACTCTCTAGGTGCTAAAAATGCTACACAAATTTGTGCAGCCTAAATCATAAGTTGCACAAAGCTGAAATTTGGTCAATAATTAGGGATGGTTTGTGTAGTATTAAATTAACATAATACGCAAAACAGACTTTTGCAAACTCCTTCTAGGCCAATTGGCTGTTTAGACCAAGTGAGGTGTCAAATAAATCAGCGGACTTGTTCTAATGTCATAATAGATCTTTGTGATTTTTTGCTAATTATATTCTTTTCATAGTAACTTCTTTTTGCTTGGAACCGCTTACTACCACTTGCGGCTATATTGTTATAATTACAGTGTTAAAATCTTGGCATCACTCCTACAGTGGAGACGTCCTGCTGGAAATTCAGTTTCAGGGAAGCGAAGCTCCTCGGCCTTTCTGACCTCGCAGCTTCAACATGAGAAATTAGGCTCAATTAGTCCAGCTCACTGGCTCAGGTTGCAGGTTGTCTGACCGATTGGACTGCGGGGTCAGGAAGAGATCAGATTACCCAGAAGCCCCTTTGGAAACCCAACCGGCTGTATGTGTGTGTGTGTGTGAAGGGAGGAGAGTGATTCTAATCAATGAGGCCAATACCAATTTCCCTGGCCCACCACCATGTGGCCATGTTTCCACGTTGCTGCTCCTGGTTTGAGCAAAAGCATTCTAGGAATTTTCGTCTTCCCCTAGATACAAAGTCAGCGTCTGAAATCCCTTGATTCTAATGGATATCAAGAGGGCGCAAGGCAACTATTGCAAATATTCTGTTTCATCTCATAACCACAAATTAAGCTCAGCACATCGTACTTACCGAGCCAGCAGGTCAGTGAGTTCCGGTTTGGTCATTCCATCGGGCAGGATGCGGGGGATGGCCGCCACGCAGGTCCGAAACAGGTCGATTTTGGGCTTCCTCTCTCCACTGATGAAAATCACAAAAATCATAATCACAACACAGAATTATACCATCCTGTCACTAAAAAAGGTACTCCTCAGCAGTACATTTGGTACCTCAAGCTGGAAAAAACACTAGATGCAGGGAGTTGTCTGTGTTTTACAGTGTTGTGAGGTGTGCCAAACCCACGTGATCATGTCCTCCGGCTCCTTGTTCAGCATCTGGACATTGGTGAGCATCATGCAGCGTCCCACTTCTTTATCCAGATGCCTGAGGATGTTGTCAATGGCCTTGCGCACTTGGGAATAATACAACGACATTCCTAGACAGCAACACACACACACTGACTGAATTGATTCATCTTTATCAGTTCATGAGACATTATAAAACTTTCGCCAATCCTGAACCTAAACTAATCTCAAAAATCAAATTGCATTTATAGTATGGATACCAAACTTTAAAAGCCTCTTTAAGGCAGCAGGACAGTGACCTATCAGCTTAGCCTCTTCCTCAGTCAGAGTTTTGCTCAGGTAGGTCTTTTTGACACGCAGTGTGTTCCCCGAGGGCAGCGTAGCGCCGGTGTTGGGCATCGGCGGCTCCCCGTCCTTCTGCTGCAGCTTATCGGCAATTACCAGGAACGCCCTCACACCGATGTTCATCCTCTACGGCCCACAATACACCAATCAGAACACGAAAAAATGAAATTATGAAATCAGGAATAACATTAACTGTCACCTACCTCGGATTAAGACTAAAGGCAACCGCCCGGCTTTCCCCACGCCTAGAAGGTCAAAAATAGCTGTCATGTAAATCAAGTCTCTCCTGAATTTAAGAAGGGACCAAGAAAGGATTTAAGGAATCTTGCTGTGACATGACGGCAGTACAGACTGGGTGTAGACACCTACCTGTGCAATGGCTATAATTTTGACAAATGTTCAAGGGCATATCTCTGGGCACCACACTGCGGGAGCCTTTGGGAAACAGCGTTGTGACGATGTTGTTGAGGCGACTGTGGGACAAGAGAAGAAAAGACATCATGGAAGCATCGTTCTTCTTCATGTGGTCAATCAACAAACAAAAACATCACTTTTAATGGCTTTTAATGGGGTGCTAGTCAAGCTGTAGGATACTTGAATAAGGACCCTGATGTTGTAGGTTCAAAATTTGGAGCAGTTGTTAGTGTAACAGTTGTGATTCAGTGACCCATGATCAGTTCAGTCCTGGACTGATAAAAGTACCATGAGGTACTCCAGCAGAGTGGCAAATAATCATGTTCTAAAATTCCAGCTCTTTGCCAATTCAACTTTTCTACCACCACTAAGACCTGAACGCAGACCACTAACCTTGTAAGTTGGACCAAGGAGACTGACTCTAGTGTGGAAGATGTGGACATGGAGAATCACTCTGTGAAGATGGGACACGAGAGTCACTCTGGACAGTGTGTGAGACCCAGGAGTCAAGTGGACTGTGTGTGGAACCACTCCTCTGGAAAATGTGTAATACATGGAGAATCACTCTGGAAAGGTGTAAGGACACAAGTCACTCTAGAAGGAAATGTTGTTGTTAAGTTTGTAAGCGGACTACAACTCTGACTCTTCAGCCTGGTTCTCTGAGGCCTTGGCAAAGCATTTCAGCAGCTCACATCCCAGTGACACACAAACCTGCCTAATTAAACAGCTTTATCCATTACATTGACCAGGCACCCTATTTCACCAATTTCATCTTCTCATTTCGTGAGAGAGTTTATTTTAGGTTAATTAGTGCTAGACTGCACTCAGCATCTACTCTGGCTTATAAAGTCCCAAACTGTTGGGACGTCTGGTCTTGCAACGTTCTAATCTCGGGTCAAATATGTATTCCCCCAGTAAAGTGTAATAACACTTTTGCCTAACCTGGGCCCTCATTAATCTCGCTATCTACTCCTACTGTTGTAACTGTGATCTCAGCCATCCCAGATTATCATCAGGTCGTTCTCTTCCAAACAGCATGTAAACAATTTTCCTCTAGCCCTGATCTGGCTTATTTCTCACCTATTAAGCACACTTTCCCAAGTTAATTGCATCCTCCTGGCATTCTGCCCTCAGGCCGAGCAGCGTCCGCGGGATTATTTTGGCAAAAGCTAATAAATCATCGCTTAAATGGGCCCAAAGAGGCATGTCTGGACTCCAAAAGGCCACTGTTCATTGTTCGCCCTGTCCTTCTGCAAATAAGGTCGACTTCACGTCCAAAAGAGCGTCGAGTCTCTCAGCGACAGCTCCTCCACCCACTCCTGAGTAGTCGACATGCTCTTTTTCTCCTCTTCCTTTACGCCCTGCTAGCATTATGCACCGTTCCAACTAAGTGACAGACGAGTTTTGGGTGGAGCGGGGCACCGGCCATTTTTTGCCACTTCCGGCCCTCCCAGACTCGGACAAGCGGCATTGATGGAGAAAGCACACTGGCCGTCGCTTGCACCTTCCTGTGGGTGTCCGGGAGGAGGAGGCCGGCTCTTTGTGGTGTTACGTGAGACCTGCAATTAGTACGGCGCTGCACAGAGTGGGAACACGTCCTGCTTTTAAACAAACCGTAGAATCCATTTGCTAATGAATCAGAACTATCGAACTAAATGAATACTGAGTCAATTGAATGGAAAATGGAATCAAATTATACTAAGCCCTAATGAATCAGGACTAAGCCAAGAGCCCTAATGAACCTTGACATAAACAAGCTAAATGAATGCTAGTCGAATTGATCTGCATAGGATTCGAATTTGGGCTAACTAATGAATCAGGACTAATGAAGCCCTAATGAACCTTGACTTAACAAAATAAATACTGAATCAACTGAATCTAAACTGGAATCAAACCATACTAAACATTAATTAATCAGGACTAATGAAGCCCTAATAAACATTGACACAGACAAGCTAAATGAATACTGAATAGTTGAATGTAATTGGAATTAAATCATTTTAAGCCCTAACGAATCAAGACTGATAGAGTCTAATGAACCTTGACATAAAAAACTAAATGAATACCTTGCACTGGATCATTTAAATCTGCATGGAGATCAAGTCATATTAAGCTCTAATGAACCTTGACATAAAAAACTAAATGAATACTGAATACTGAATCATTTAAATCTACACTGGAATCAAATCATACTAAACACTAATGATGCTTGAAATAAACTAACTTAATGAATACTGATTCATGAATCTAAATTAGAACTCAAGTCATTTTAAGCCCTAATGAATCAGGACTAATGAAGCCCTAATGAACCTTGACATAAAAACTAAATGAATACTGTATGCTGAATCATTTGAATCTACACTGGAATCAAATCATATTAAGCTCCTAGCCAGACCTTGGAAATAAACTAACTTAATGAATACTGAATCAGCTGAATCTAAATTAGAACCACGTCATTTTAAGCCCTAATGAATCAGGACTAATGAAGCCCTAATGAACCTTGACATAAAAACTAAATGAATACTGTATACTGAATCATTTGAATCTACACTGGAATCAAATCATACTAAACACTAATGATGGCAGAATAAAACTGCTTAATGAATACTAGATCAGCTGAATCTAAACTGGAATCAAATCATAATAAGCCCAAATGAATCAGGACACATAAAGCCCTAATGAACCTTGCCAAAAAACTAAATGAATACTGAATACTGAATCATTTGAATCTACACTGGAATCAAATCATACTAAGCACTAATGATGCTTGGAAATAAAACTAGCAATGAATACTGATTCATCTGAATCTAAATTAGAACCAAGTCAGTTTAAGCCCTAATGAATCAGGACTAATGAAGCCTTGCTGTTGTTCTCTCATCTACGCCTGCCTAGCTAGCTCTCATTGGTCAACACAGCCAGGAAGGTGAGAATATAAATGAAAATCCAAAACTATGATCCAGCCCTGTGTTTGGAAAGTTGAAGTTTGTTTTACATTCGCTGGTACCTCAGCAAACCAGAAGAGGACCCGGAACTCACCCCTGCGTTGCAGTGTTGCTCTCACATGATCACCGGGATCATGTAGACCCACAGCAAATGGTAAGAGACTCCCAGCCACTCTGAGCCATCTTTGGGTCTTTTAATCTGTAAAAGAGAACTAGCTGCGTTACCTCAGCACAGTAACTACTGAAGACCTAAAGGACACTGACCTGGTTTTAGGACTGCTCACGTAATTTATTAAAAAGGCGTGAATCTGCTCATGCATCTGTGTACCTTCAGGTTGGAGAGGCAGTTGGTGAGAAGGCGGGCCATCTGTTGAGGAAGAGATGCTCCTGACTGACACACAGCAGACCGTCACCAGTGGGTGCAGAGCCTGGTGCACACACACACACACACAGCTGATATTAAATGGCTTCACAGGCACTGGAGATTATAAAATATATTAATACTGATTGAATTTGCTGAGCAAGTATTCACTACTGATTCATAGACAGAGCAGCGATTCACAAAAAAATGATTTCTGGTGTAGTTTGACATGTGCAAAAGGTGCCAAAGTTTACAGTTTACGGTAACGGTACCACTAAGGTACTCATAGGCAAGGTGTGTCCCCATGCACGCTCACTTCTGCCTGTCAAAATCAGGATTTTACCAGAGAGTGCTTCTTTCTCGTGGACAGGTCCAGCGTGGTGTCGTACAAACTCTCCACAAAGTTCCTCAGACAAGGGACGTTCACCTCGTTCTTCACAGCCTGGCTCCAGAAAGAGACCAAGTCAAATGTTTCTTTGAGACCCGATTAGCAATACAAGGACAAATTTAGAAAGAATTTAGGAAGAGAAAGAAAGTGAAAGAGAGAAAAAGAAAAAGAAATGAAAAAGAAGAAGAAAAAAGAAAAGAAAAAAAAAAGGAGAAGAAGCAAAAAGAAGAAAGAGGAGAAAGTGAAAGAGAATGAGAAAAAGTAATTTGGAGCAAAAAAGGGAGAGAAAAAAAGGAGAAGAAAAAAAGAATAGAGAAGAAAAGCAAGAAGAAAAAGAAGAAAAAGAAAGAAAACAAAAGAAAAATAAAGAACAGAAAATTGGCAAAAGATAAAGAAGAGAAAAGAAAACAAGAATAGAGAAAGAAAGAAAAGAAGAAGAGAAAAGAACAGAAAGAAAAAGAAGTGTGGCCAAAGATAAAGAAGAGAAAAAAAAAAAGAAAAGAGTGAAGAAAAGAAAAGAAGAGAAAAGAAGAGGAAAAGAAGCGAAAAAAAGAGGTCGAGAGAGAAAAATTGAAGAAAGAGAAGAAGAAAGGAGGAATGAAGAGGAAGAGAGAAAGGGAGAGAGGACAGGCAGGGAGTTGAGGAAGAGAGAAGGAGACAAGATGGGCAGCTTCCAGCACTTACAGCAACAGGGACCAAAATCTCACGAAGGCCGGCCAGAGCGTGCTTGATGTCTTTATCCTTCACCTCCAAAATGGTTTACTGATCCTGGAAAGGAGGAGATAGTGTGGCCAACTTACTCAAGTTGTGAGAGAGAAAGTTGTAGCTTGACGGTTTTTTTTCCTAGCAGCGTTTACAGTCAGGGGTCAGGTGAGTGTGGACTAAACGCCGACGTTTTCTGCTCGTTAGGTGAATCAAACGTAAGCGGGTGTTGGTCACCTGCGTTCCGTTGGCAGCATGCTCGGATAGCCTCGGAATCGCGCTGCGTTTTCTGGCGCCAATTTCTACCGGAAATCAGATGAGCGCAAAGATACTTGTTCGCTATGCGTCTACATGCCGTCGCGGTTGGCGTCCTGGAGGACGAATATATCCCATATGATTCCATTCTGGCGCTTCAGTGGGTGGTGCAACAACTGTGCAATAGTAGACTGTCCTTCATGTGACCAAGACTTTTTGTATATTTTATATATATTTTTTTACATTTTATATTTTGGCACCTTTTCGGTAAACGCTTTGGACAAGCTGATTACTGCCCCACAGGTAAACACACAAACGAACGCCTCGCTGAAGTCAATCAAGCGCAGCTACAAAACGCAACAAAAACGTGTGTAGTTTAAAGTTTAACTTGTTATATTTTAATAAATACTACAAAATTGTGTTGCCAAGAGAGTAGGGAATCTCCAGTTTAATCTTCTGCTCGTCTTCTAGACAAATACCGCAGCAACTCATAGTGTGTTTCTCCTCCGCTCCATTTCAAATGTTTTTATCATCAGTTTTCTCGTATCGGTCAACAATATCAGCATAGCAATTTACCGATCAGGCTCAAACAGGAAGATCTGTCATTTTAGCCAACAGAGAAATAGTGTCTAAAATGTGTTTTATCTAAAAGCTAACAATAATGTAATCAGAATTTTGTCCAATTCTAGGACCAAGAGCAATAATCTCTCTCCACAACTGCTTCTGCCTTTTGCAGGAACTGGAAGGAGGCCTCGAAGTCTTCCACCGGATACATCTTCACCCTGAAGAACTTAAGGCCCATGATGAGACTGATGGTGCTCTGCACTACGTAGGGGCTTTGCTCCTTCTGACGCAGTTCCTTCAGCTCGGTCAGAAACTTCTTCTTCTGGCGGGGAACCTAAGTAGAAGGAGATGAAAAGCAGAGTATGAGGTGAGAAAATGGAAAGAAAGGAGGACAGGTCAGGAGAGGAGGAAGATGGATACGAAGGGAGGGGAGAAAAGGGAAAGAGAGGAGAGGAGGGAAAGGATGAGAGAAGAGGGAGATGAGGAAAGGGAAGGAAATGAAGGAAGAGGGGAGAAAAAGAAGCGAAGAAAGAAAAAAGTGAGGGAGAATAGACAAAAGGAAGTGACTGGTAAAGAGAGGAAAAGAGAAGAGGAGAGGAGAGGAGAGAAGAGAAAAGAAGAGAAGATGAGAGAAGAGGAGAGGGGAGAGAAGAGGGAGAAGAAGAAGATGAGAGAAGAGGAGAGGAGAGAAGAGAAGAGAGGAGAGAAGAAGATGAGAGAAGAGAGGAGAGGAGAAGATGAAGGAAGAAGAAGAAAGGCATGAAGGAGAGGAGAGGAGGAGAGAAAAGAAGAAAAAAGAAGGAGGGATAGAGGCAAAAAGAGAGAGGGAGATCGAGGGAGAGAAAAAGACAGAAAGAGAAACAGAGAGAGAGAGGACAGAAGAGAGGGAGAGAGAAGAGAAGAGAAAGGAGAAAGAAAAAGAAGGAGAAAGAAAAGAAAGAAGGAGGAGAGAAGAGAAAGAGAGAATGAGGACATGAGGGACAAAGAGAGAAATAAAGAAGAGAGAGGACAGGAAGAAGAGAAGAAGAGAAAGGAGGGGAAGAAAGAAGAAGGACAGAAGAGAAAAGAACGAGAGAAAGAGAGAAAGAGAGAAGAGAATGAGGACATGGGGACAAGAGAAATAAAAGAAGAGGAGAGAGGGAGAAGAGTGGGAGAGAAAAGGAGGGAGGAAGAGAAGAGATATAAGAGAAGGAAAGAGAAGTGAGAGGAGCTGAGGAGAGGAGGAGGAGGAGAAGAAGAGGAGGGGGAGTAGATGAGGAAGGTAGAATAGAGAGAAGAGAGAAAGAGGAGGAAGACGGAGGGGAGGAAGAGGAGAAAAGAGGCTGAAGGGGCTTAACGCTCTGAACGCTGAAAACGGCACAAAAACCGTGTTGGTGAACACAGGCCCTAAACCTGGTCACCTCTCACACCGGTTGAAAGAGGACAAGGGGGTGTCCAAAGCTCATCACAAGACAGTGCAGGCATTACACAGCCCAGGCTTCTACGCCAACCAGAGCAAGAAGTCTGAGAAAGCGACAGGAGGCATGGCAGAACGAGACGAATGTAACCTCTGGCTGCACGGTTCGTGCCCCACTGCTAAGATCTGGAGTCAAAAACAAACAGAGGCCAATTTCCAGCCCTAGTATGGAGTCAAGGAGGAAACAACTCCCACAGAGGAGACTCTCACACCACCACACTTTACTACAGACAGACAGACAGACAGACAGACAGATGAGATAGATAGATAGATAGATAGATAGATGGATGGATGGATGGATGAATGAATAGACAGACAGACAGACAGACACACAGATAGATAGATAGACAGATGGAGAAGACAGACAGACAGACGAACACAGACAGACAGACAGACAGACAGACAAGGAACCAGACAAGATAGACAGACAGACAGACAGACAGACAGACAGACAGATAGATAGATGAATGAGAGACAGACAGACAGACAGACAGACAGACAGATAGACAGATGAACAGATAGATAGATAGATAGATAGACAGACAGACAGACAGACAGATAGACAGATAGATAGATAGATAGAGGGACAGACAGGCAGATGGATGGATAGATAGATAGATAGATAGACAGACAGACAGATGGAGAGACAGACAGACAGACAGACAGACAGACAGACAGATAGATAGATAGATAGATAGAGGGACAGACAGCAGATGGATGGATAGATAGATAGATAGATAGATAGATAGATAGATAGATAGATAGATAGATAGACAGATAGATGCGAACACCCGAACCATTATGACACCAACTGTTGCTGCTTTAGGGGATGAAGAGGATGTTGAAATGAGGATACTCACTTTGCATGAGCCAAAACCCCGATGACTTCCGCATAAAGGTCCGCTACAATGTGCATGTTGGCGGTGTTGGGGCCGTGGTACCTGCCGGAACATCAACAAGGAGAAACACACATACATTTTAGTTATAAACATTAGAACAGCAGCAAGGAGGGGGGTGAGGGAGGACGGGGAACTGGATTTACCCCTCGATGTATTTAAAGTGCTTAAAAGCCAAGTGAAGGACTTCATGGACGGAGGCGTCGAGGATCGGGTGCAGAGGCATCTGGGAATGAAGAGGAAGAGAGATAGCGGAGATTAAAGTTAGCAGTTGACACTACCAGAGACAACAGGTTTTCAGACGATAACACAGTGCTGAAGTGTTTATCTGATCATTCCATATTTCTACCTGTTTTAGGACTTCTATGAGGACGAGGGAGAAGATGAAGTCAATGGCCAGATCCCTCCTTTCTAGAAGATAATCCCTCTGCTGTTCATCACTGAGAGAGAGTGATAGAGAGTGATAGATAGATAGATAGATAGATAGATAGAGAGAGAGAGAGAGAGAGAGAGAGAGAGCGATAGATACACAGACAGACAGACAGACAGAGAGATAGAGAAAGAAAGAGAAAGAAAGAGGGAACGGAGGGTGAGGAAGAGATGGGAAGAGAGCAAGACCTTTTCAAACTGCAATCCACTTTAACACTGATGAGTAACACAAGTAAAAGAGTAAGGAGGAGGAGGAAGAGGAGGAGAGTCTAACTTTTTGGCCTTGGTGCTGGAGCGCGGTCTGTACTCGTGGCTCTCGTCCTCCTCGCCGTTCTGCCTCCTGTACCAGTCGAACAGCGTGCGCAGGATGGAGGGCAGGCAGTACTCAGCCAGCGAACTCATGGTGCTGATCAGCTGCAGGACAAGAATAAGTAAAGAGTTTAATAAGGATGAGGAGGAGGGTAGAAGAGGAGGAAGAGGAGAGGAGGAGGAGGACGAGGAGGGTAGAAGAAGAGGAGAGATGAGGAGGAGTAGAGGAGGAGACAAGATGACGTGGAGGAGGACAGCAGGAGAAGAGATGAGGAGGAGGAGAACAAGGAGGAAGAGGAGGACGAGGAGGGTAGCAGAGGAGAAGAGATGAGGAGGAGGAGGATGAAGAAGAGGGGGAAGGAGGAGGGTAGAAGAAGAGAAGAGATGAGGAGAAAAAGGACGAGGATGGTAGAAGAGAAGAAGAGATGATGAGTAGATGGAGAGGAGGAGAAGAGACGAGGAGGAGGACGAGGTGGAGGTGGAGGGTAAAAGAGGAGGTGAGGAAAAAGAGGAGGAGGAGGAGTGTAGAAGAGGAGAAGGGATGAAGGGGAGGAGGAAGAGGAGGATGGAAGGAGTAAAGGAGGAGTAGAACAGGAGGAGAGATGATGAGGAGGAGGAGGGTAGAAGAGGAGAAGAGATGAAGATAATGAGGAGGAGGGTAGGGGAGGAGGAGGAGGAGGAGGAGGAAGAAGAAGATGGAAGGAGTAAAGGAGGAGTAGAAGAGGAGGAGAGATGATGAGAAGGAGGAGGGTAGAAGAGGAGAAGAGATGAAGATAATGAGGAGGAGGGTAGGGGAGGATGAGGAGGAGGAGGAGGAGGAGGAAGAGGAGGATGGAAGGAGTAAAGGAGGAGTAGAACAGGAGGAGAGATGATGAGAAGGAGGAGGGTAGAAGAGGAGATGAGATGATAATAAGAAGGAGGGTAGGAGAGGTTGAGGATGAGGAGGAGGAAGAGGAGGATGGAAGGAGTAAAGGAGGAGTAGAAGAGGTTGGTGGTGAACACAGAGACTCCCTTCATGAAGCTGTAAGTGAGAGAGATGAATCGTCCCTCTGTGAGCCACACAAACACTCTGCTGTTAACCCTGAATCAACCTAATATCCACCTGCCACACACACACACACACACACACAAACTCTTTCATTCTCCAAATCACATGAAACACTTGATCAGAAAGTGACCCTAATTTCTTAAATGAATTATGAATGATTTAAGTCTCAGATTACAAACGTTGACGTTTGGATATTTCTCACAGAAAGCTGTGTGGATCTCACCTGGTCAAACTGGGGATCTTCACCTCTCTGGAGTGATTTGGTCAATGGCTTCTCCTGCGAAAGTAATACATTTCTTTTGGGTTCAGAACATTATATGATAAAGTATAGTAATATTAATATATAACTAGCGAGGCACTTCCGCAAGAAACCGCAAATGTGACTGCGATTTTGCAGCAAGAGTTGCAAGGTGGTTGCTATGCATTGCTAGGTGGTTCCTATGGCGTTGCTAGGCGGTTGCTAGGGTGTTGCTAGGCGTCGCTCTTCGGTTGCTAGGGTGTTGCTAGATGGTTGCTAGGGTGCTGCTAGGTGTCGCGGGGTGGTTGCTAGGGTGTTGCTAGGTGTCACTAGGCGGTTGCTAGGTGTCGCTGATCGGTTGCTAGGGTGTAGCTAGGCGTCGCAAGGCTTTTGCTAGGGCAACGCTAGGGAGTTCCTAGGTCGTTGCTCGGCGCTGCTAGGCTGTTGCTAGGGTGTCGCTAGGTGGTTGCTAGGCATCGCTAGGCTGTTGCTAGGGTGTCGCTATGGGATAGGATGATAAAAGATAAGTGTGGATCAGGTCGGTGGTCATGACATGTTGCGTGATGAGGGCTGACGTTGACTTTCAAGTTTTGTGATATGAGTGCATGTACAAAAGCAACACACACCGCGAGCGGCCGCACGTTTTAGAGCTGGAACAAAGTTTCTAGCGCAAAAACTGTAGGAGGAGTAGCGGCTACAAAAAGTGGGGGAATAAAAAAATATTCCAGACGGATAACAATATTGCTCATCGCAATCACATGATAAATTTAGTTCCAGTCGTAAAGTATTTATATTCCCAATTACATTTGTAATTAGATTTTAATTAAAAAGTAACTACATTTCTAATAACATCTGCAATTATACTGCAATTAAACTGTAACTGGATTTTCAATGACCTTTGTAATTACATTGTGATCAAAGAGTAATACTATTACATTTGTAATTAAGGAGTAATTACATTTCCAATAAAATTTGTAATTACACTGCCATTAAACTGCAATTGGATTTTCAATTACATTTGTAATTACATTGTAACCAAAGTGTTATTACAGTAACAATCACGTTTGTAATTACATTTTAATCATTTTAATTAAGGCATAATTACATTTCTAATGGCATTTGCAAGTGCATTGCCATAAAACTGTAATTGTAATTTCCAATTACATTCATAATTACATTGCAATCATAGTGTAACTACATTATCAATTACATTTCTAACTGCTAAGTTTAGCAGTTAGTTTAATCAAGGAGCAATTACGTTTCCAATAACATTTGTAATCACTTTGTAATCAAAGTGTAATCACATGTTCAATTGCTTACTATAATCACATTTATTTTAGGGCTGACGAGATCAGATTTTATATTTTAGAAACTGAATCAGGACAATGAGAAGTGAATCAGTGCCTAAAGTGACCTCACTATGCTACACTCTGTCAGCTTGTTTCCTCCACTTATTAATTAATAATTCATTCGTTTCCTGGTACCTCACGTCTTCCTCAGCAGACAGCGGGGAAAGACGCGAGGTGAAACCAGGGAGGTTACCAGCCTCCTCGATCTGGAGGTTCGATTTTCTCAAGCCAAGTCTGTGGAAGTCATGAGCAGCTGCTGCACTTACGCATACGACTCCCACATCCCACGTAACAGCTTGAGGATGAGGATGAATGAACAGGTTGAAGAGGTTAAGAAACGGTACAATCCACATTAGTGGCGTCTGAAATCCTGTTACAATAGGATTAGAATGTAAACTGAATGTTTTAACCCCCAAAAACTGTTGTCAGGGGCTTGATCGAGGGGGTCAGAATCCCCCATAATTCCGACCTTGTTCACTTTGAACATAACAGGACACTTTAAAGACGTTCAGCAAACACTACACAAAAAGGCCAGACATCTCTCACACACACACACACACACGCTAGTTCCATTCCCCCTTGTGCGACTGACTGAAGGGGCCTTTTTGTTTTAGGCTCATAAATATTTCAGCTGAGAGTCGTCTGCGAGCGAAATTGACTCGGGACGCGTTTGAAGAAAGCACAGTGTCCTTTTCGTAGCTGAAGGCCCTTTTTTCAGACGAGGCTAATGCCGATATTGTTTTGTGCTGCTTTTGTGACCATCACAAAAAAGAAAATGAATAAATATATATTTCCGAAAGCTCTAGAACATTACCCATCCAGATGCAGGAGATTCCAAACATATTGATGAATGAAAATAAAACTGTAAGCAATATTCTCAGCATCAAGAAATCTAAAATATACACATAAAATAAAATTAAAAAATGTTTGTCTTAATCCAGTTCTATATAGATAATAACTGTGTTAGTTAATTAGGCATGAAGATTTTAAAATAATAATAATAATGCTTTTGCTTTTTTTTCCCAAAAAAGTACAAATTCCTGATAAAAATAAAAGTTTTAAAATGAAAGGTATATTTTATTTAATATTTATTTAAATACATTTCTTTGCTAAAATGTAACTTTTCTGAGTCAACTGAAAAATTGTACAAATAAAAAATAACCTTGTTGACTAATTAGATTAAAAGTGTTATTTGCTTTGTATTTATTTAAAAATAACAATTTATTTATTTAATTAAAATGTAAATGAGGAAAACTTTTTTTTAACAAATATTTAGGGCCTGTTTACATGTATGCGGAGATCTTTATAAATGAATATTTTTTTATACATTTGGGCCTGTTAAAAAAACATTTAAAAAATCTGTGCTAATAAAAATATCTGCATATGTGTAAACAGGCCTTTTTTAACCAAATGTTGTGTAAACGCAATTAAAAAAACAAAAACAAATTAAAAAACATATTTTAAAATGTGTTTATAAAAATTTTCGCAAATGTGTAAACAGGACTTTTTTAAAGCCTAATGTCATGTAAATACAAATAAAAAAATCAATGTACAAAAAATGTGTTCATAGAAATATCCGCATATGCATAAACAAGACCTTATGTTGATTTTAATTAAATGTATATATTTTTATGATATATATTTAAATGCTTATTTTATTTATATTTATTTTATTCATATTTATTTCTTTTTAAAATACATTCCTTTAACTTGTTCCCTAAAAATCAATTTGTCACATTCAGAGCATAACTTTTTATAACTTTTTTGCCTCTGGTCCACTTCTGAAAGGCAAACAGGGTCTCGAGGAGAAGACGTGTCAACATCCGGGGGGCGACTGGTAATTATTCACTGTTATTCACCTTCCGACACACGAAGAGACGTTCTCACGCGCTAGCTTGCCTGAAACTAACACTTCCCCACTAACAGCAATAACACATTACGTTAGCATTAGAACTGGCTAATCTCGTAAGGGCGTTGTCTTCCATCATGACAATGCCAGAGCACGCACTTCTTTGCAGACACGGCAGAAGTTACTGGAGCTTGGCTGGGAAGTTCTGCCACATCTTCCGTATTGCACCTTCAGATTTCCACATGATTCGCTCTCTTCAAAATTCTTTGAATGGACAGAACTTCATCTTTGAAGAAGATTTTTTTGGGAAACGTTTTTTGAGCAGGGAATTATAAATATCTGCCCACAAGATGGCCGAGATAATTCTGACAAAACATCTTGACGTTACGCGCTCAACACCACCTGTGCTCGCACCTAACCCTTCCCCAATTATCGGCATTGGCACATATAAGCGTGAAAAACATCGGACGTCATCGGCATCAGTCTACAATTCTCATACTGTGCATATCTACAAAAAAGTGCACTTAGAAACTCAACTGACTGGACTCTCCTGTGTATGATTCTTCATACATCTCTTCTAAAGTTGCTGAAATCCCGTTTTTTAACACATTGGTTTACCCCAAAACAGGTGTATCAAAAAATGGCACAAAAACCCAACAATATCTACAGTTTATCTGCAGCACCACTCGGCGAAAGCAGTAACAGCCGAGCCAATCCTGTAACCTCATCTTCTCCCCGCCAGATGTCTGTTTTTGTGCCTTGGCTTTATCTGGGATTCCTGTCAGGTTGTTGTCTGATGCCACCCTGCAGCCAGCAGCTTACACACACACACACAGCATCAGCGCCATCCGAGAAACCCGGATACCGCAGCTCCTAATCGACTCAGATGGAAACTCTCTCTCTCTCTGTGTCTCTCTCTCTGACGGCACTGATATAACCTGAACGACGTTGGCAAACTTCTACAGTCCAGAGATTCAGAAATGTTTGAGCACCATGGCAGCGTCTTCCGTTTGGCACCACGAGGAGTGGGGATGCTGGCTTTCACAATGAGCTCGAGTTTCACATGTTTTTAAGTTACAGTGACCAGACTTTGGATATGCCTGGCACAAGCGCTAGTTTCCGATGTACAATAAAATATCGGCTGAAAAGAACAAGCAAATCTTAGAGCTGGGATCAAGACCACCTAAACCGAGAACAAGTCCTGACCGAGACCAGAGTGTGTCAAGACCAAGACAGAGACCGGACCAATGCACGTTTTATACACCACATGACCAATAAGTAGAAGACGCAAAGCCTAAGCAACATTAAACATGTTTATTCAATATTTCTCTCTTACATATCTATAACGAGGAAGTAGCTTCACTGGAAGCAGTTATCCAAACTGATCACATCATATGTTAAACTCAACAAACCACAGTGAACACTCCTCAAGACCAAACTCACTGTTTTATTGACTTGAATTATTATTATACAGAGACATTCTATGGCTTAGTGCTGTGAAGAAGAATAATGTTAGTGCCAGACGGAAACACTTTATCCACTTGATATCTATCTGTATACAGAATAAAATTATTTGATAACACACAATGCATTTTTCTATATTTATTTTTTCCCTTTTGGTTACATGCTATCATTATAAAATGGAAAATAAAAATATTTTCTGATCAATTGAAAGTAAAGAAATCCTAAAGTTTTGGGTAATTTTGAGCAGATTCTGACTCATTTTGGCCTTTCTGGAAGAGAACCACAATTTTGCGCATGATGGCGTTCATATTAGAGTCACGAGCGCTAATGCATGCAACTATTTACATCACAAATGACGTAATTAATGCCTTTTTACGCAATTACTTTGGTTTTTGTGCACAGAATTACTCAGAAATAATTCCATATACAGAGCAATGAATACAATGTCCGGTAAGTTGAAAGTCATTATGATTCTGACGGTATGTGTGTGGTTTCTGTAAGTTAAAGGGATTCTGAGTTATTAGAATTTCTTTTTCCTCCCACTGTCCAAAAGCATGCAGTTAAAAGACGACTCTAAATTGGCCCCGTAAGGTGTGAATGAGAGTGTGATTGTGTGAGTGTGTGTGTTCTGCGGTGTGTTGACGCCTGCCCAGGGTTGGTCACCTCCTTGCGCCTGTAAATTCCTGTGAATAGGCTCAGGTCCCCACCGCGACCCCAGTTGGGATTAAGCGGTTTGGGTAATGAATGAATGAATGAATGAATGAATGAAATCGGACAGGGAATCAGGACTGACCGATACCCAAAAAATTCAGATATCAGTATCAGTATTAGAACTGAAAAAGTTGGATTGGTGCATCCCTAGTCAAGGGTGGATGGCTGTTCACTCAAGGGCATGAAATGTTGGATAGAAATGTTGCAAAGAGGGTATTTAAATAATAGTGTTGCGTGGATTTAGAGCTGGTTAAGACATTGCTGAAATTTTCTGACCAGGTTTTTGTGAAGCTGTGCTTCATTTGTAAGTGATTATTTGTCATTGTAAACACACCACAGCACAGCACAGCACAGTGCACCACAACGAAATGTGACCTTTGCATTTGACCCATCCGTGAAGGAGCAGCGGGCGGGGAGCAGTCCTTGCTCATGAGTACCTCAGTGGTAACTTTACCGGCCCTGGACTTGAACTTGCGACCTTCTGATCACGGGGAAAACACCCTACTGTTACGCCACCAACTGCCCCTGCAAGCAGTTGATGAAACTCTGATTCCATACCAGGTCACATGAGGTCATGTTGTCAAAAATTGAGGGTTAAGCGGAAGATCCTCTTGCCTTTATACTTGTCGCCTAACCGGAAATAATGTCACACATGACATCACCTCAAATGTTGACGCCTGCTACTGAAGAAATTCATTATTTTGGAGGATGACTTCATATGCGGGCAGCACGGTGGCCCAGTGGTTAGAGCTGCTGCCTCACAGCACAAAGGTCCTGCGTTCGAACCCTGGGGATGGCCGAAAGGCCTCTCTGTGTGGAGTTTGCATGCTCTCCCTGTGTTCGCGTGGGTTTCCTCCGGGTGCTCCGGTTTCCTCCCACGGTCCAAAGGCATGCAATATATAGGTTAATTGGTGACTCTAAATTGGCCTCCGTAAGGTGTGAATGTGTGTGTGATTATGTGAGTGTGTGCCCTGCGGTGTGTTGGCGCCTGCCCAGGGTTGTTCCCTGCCTGCGCCCGCAAGTTCCCAGGATAGGCTCTGGTTCCCGGTTTAAGCGGTTCAGATAATGACTGACTGACTGACTTCATATGCAGTTGGATGTTCTAAAACAATACTTCCTTTTCTTACTAAAGCTGTAATATTCTGTTCCTTTTTAGGATTCGGCTCCCTCTGAGTCACTCATAAACTGATCCGGGTGTGCGAGTCACTTGAGTCAATACTGCCAAATCGCCAGCTGAATCGTTTGTTTATGTGTAAATACAAAGTATACGTGGCTTGTGATGAGAGTGAATGCACTTTCAAATAAATGACAAAGTATCAATACAAGGCTAATATTTATTTTCAAGTGGCACTAGACGAAGCAAATTCATTCTCTATGTGGTTTAGGGGGCGCTAACCTGCTCGTGTGTGTGATTCAGGGGTGTGTTTCCCAAAAGCATAGTTGCTAACTATGCTAGCAACACGTTACCCCAAAAGAATAGTTGCTAACTATGCTAGCAATACAGTTACCCCAAAAGAATAGCTGCTAACTATGCTAGCAACATTATGTTACCCCCAAAGCATAGCTGCTAAGTACGCTAGCAACACTACATTACCTCAGAAGCGAAGTTGCTAACTACGCTAGCAACATTATGTTACCCCAAAAGAAAAGTTGCT
>JAVGVS010001240.1:5000-27446 GCA_032718565.1 Distichodus sexfasciatus
AATGAAGGGTGCAGAGAAAAAATTGGGCAAGAAGATGAGGAGAAAAAAAAGAAAGAAAGAGATATCAACCATTTGTTTCACTTTATCAGCTACTATTTTCGTGGTTTAAATCAACATAACACACCACCTGACAAAACATGCCGTTATCATGTCATTCCCCTGAAAACACCTACGGGAAAAAGTGGATTTTTGTTTGCATACCATGTCACTTCAAATATCAGAAACAAAAGTCCAGAGTAGAGACACCATTGAGGAACCTCACCTCTGGCCTCAGCTCCAACGCTTCCTTCATCAGAGGTGGCTCTTGATCAGCTCCTGCACAAAACTTTGTGTCAAAATCAGTCACTGGTGCTGTGTTAGAAATATCAAGAGTTATTGCGTTATTTTGTGCCGAAATTTTGAGCGCCCAGTGGAACGTTCGCGAGCAACATATCTTGTCTTTACGCCTCAACTCTGTTCATTTATGGGCAATCGCAGAAATAAGCATGAAAAACAACAAATATAAGCATCGGCCAATAATTCCCATCCCTAACGAAGGTGATGATGATGATGATGATGTTGATGATGATGCTGATGTTGATGCTGATGCTGTTGTACCTGAAGACGAGGGAGTTTGTGCGGCAGAAGAGCCCAATCTCAGCGCCTCGGTGATCTCGTGCTCTCTGGCGCGTGGGGAACCAACTGCTTCAGGAGACAGAAGCTACAGACAGGTTCACCTGGCTTACAGACGACAAACAGGGTTCCTTACACTCTAAAAATCTCAGCATTTAACGAAATGTGACCTCTGAGTGGTGGCCAGCTTTTTGGTAGCGCCCGGGGACCTCAGTGGTGCCTTTACCAGTCCGGGACTTAAACCGGTGACCTTTCGATCACGGGGCCAACTCCCAGAATGACCAAGCAAGGTCTGGCTGAATTCAGCCCAAGCGTCTCACTTTGCTGTCGTAGCCGCTGCTGCTGTCGCTGGTGGGTGTCATGATTTCGGGGGTGGAGGCTCGCAGATGTCCCGGGCTCATGATGCTGGGTTTGGCGACGCCAAAGCACAGGATCAGGTAGTTCCTCCACAGAGCCACGAAGCCATCGCTCGAACCCGCTAAACTCGTCTTCTTCGCATTGGCTGGGTTGCTAAAGGATTAACAGGCCTTCGTCAACATAGCGGTCATAAATGAATAAGTCATTGTGAACACAGCACAGTACATGGTGCACCACAACCAAATGTGAGCTCTGCATTTGACCCATCCATCTGTGATGGAGCAGCAGGTGGCTGACATGGACAGCGCCCCGGAGGAGTAGCGCTTGGGGACGGTACCTCGCTGGTACCTTTAGCGGTTCGGGATCACAGGATCAACTCCCTAATCGCTACACTATCAACTGTGCAACCGATAACTGGAACCCATGACCCAGTTAAGGTCATTCTGGACAACAGGCAGAGCTTCACACCCACCTGGGCTCGATGAGGGGAGTGAGCAGCTGAAGGCGGGTGAAGGCGTAGGGCCAGGCGTAACTCAGTGCCGTGGGGCAGTGTTTGGGCAGGTGCTCCTGTCTCAGCAGGCTGTAGAGACACAGTGTCCAGGAGTCACGGGCCGACTGGAGCCTGTAAACCGAGATAAGACTCAATCACCGTCGTGAAAGTGGCTGCTCAAGACCCCGCTCCACTCCACCAGCCACTGCAGGTCCGCTTGCTGCCCCACCGGGAAGCTCGCCTGGAGAGAAGTGGATGCATTTTTGATTAATTGCTCAGTCCTAAAATCAAGGCTATATCTGGGATCACATTGGTGCAGCTATAGATTTTCCACTTTAAATTCTGAGGAGCGTCACCAAATTCGCCCAGGCTTTATTGTATTAAAGGTCATATTAAGATGCCCACTCTTTGCCCCTTTGCATAAAGGTGTAATCTACAACGTCAACACAGACAAACCCACATTCATACGAATTTGAACAGAGGTAACACTGTGCTGAGCAGAGAGCTCGTTCTGCTCCAAGGCCGAGTCACGCACCGAGTCTCGCACCACGTTAGAGAAGCTCTGCAGCACGATGGGAGATAGCTGGTCCAATACGTCCAGCATGGGGCGCGCCGTCCTCCTGCAGGGCACAAAAAATATCCAGATACTAAATGCTGCTTCTGTAACTTCCATGACTGATGGTGCAGACTCGGTTAAATATAAAACCATTTATGCAAGGTGTGGTGGTGGCGGGGTATGTTTTTCCTGACCTCGAGGCGTGTGGAGGAAACAGGAGAAAGGCGGACTCGCGCAGGATGGACACCGCCAGCTTGCGTGTGGCACTGTTGCAGGAGCAGAGCAGCACCAGAGCCAAACCCTCCAACGCATGCAGCACTGCGCAGTGTGGAGATCGGTCTGCAGCCAGCCTGCAGCTGGAGCTGCCCTGCAACAACTCAAACACACTGCGCATACAAGAGTGTCCAGGCATTACACAACACTTTGTTAACACATTCATGGAGGAAACGAAAGCGTCCAGGAAGCAGTGCTTTGGGACAATACCTTGCTCATGAGTACCTCAGTGGTAGCTTTTACCAATCCAGGATTTGATCTGGCGACCTTCTGATTAGGACAAACTCCCAACTGCCCAGCAAACACTACCCGAGGCCAATGTGCACACACACACTCCAATCTCACATCTCAGCCGAGCAGATGTTGTTGCTGGGTCAGGAGCTCCTGCGGACGAGGAGGCGAGTCTCCACTGTGTGAGCAGCTGCAGCAGGAGTCGCACGGCAGAGTCCAGCAGCGCCTGGTGTGTGTCCTGCACCTCGCGCAGCAGGAAGCCCACATATCCCAGCAGCACCTCCTCGCGCCAATCTGGGAAATCCACCAGCAGGCTCTGCAGAGAGTTCTGGGCAATCAGACGCAACTCGTCGTCCATGTGGATGGTTAATCTGCGAAGAATGCAGATCATATATTAGACAACTTTGGTCAAACTTAGCAGTTGGTGCCCTACTGGCTACTGCCCCTGATGGGTTTATGGCGCCAACACTGCAGGGCACATTTCGCTCTCACCTAACTTACTCCAAGCAATTAACCACGGGCACCGGAGAAATATACATAAACCGCGGGTTGAGCATGCAAACTCCACAAGCCCTATGGCTGACCCCGGGATCGAACCCATGACCTTCTCGCTGTGAGGCGGCAGCAGCGCTAACCACTGCATACCGTGCCGCCCCTCTTGTATTACTTAATCACAAAATTGACAAAAAGTGAAACCCTGGAAGTGTCTGTATGGACGCTTGGGACACACACTGGATGCTGGATGATGAATAGCTGTTTTATTTTGAGCTTAAAAAGGTGTAAAAATTCATTGTACAGAGTAATTAGGTGAAAGGCGTATCAAAAAACCTTGTAAGCGAACATGACAAAATAGTTTTCTTCAAAGCAAAACAAAAAAAAAAAAAATCATATTTAATCCCTGTGAATAACCAAAAAGGTAACCTCAAAAATTATTCAAGTTTCTGATAAAAAAAAAACACATTCAGGTTTTATGTTAGCACAAGAAAACCAAGTGAAATATTTAACAGTGCAAGTCTTGAGCTCCAGAAAGCAGTAATGGATCACATAACATTTGGCAGTTGTTTGAGGGGTGAGCTGAGATTTATTAGATACATTTCATCTCCTCTATGAGCAGCCTGGATGTTAGATGCTTATTAATCCCGCTTTTCAGCAGAACATTCTGAGTTGGACCAGAGGTCACAATCCCCCAATCTCCTTTTCATCAATCCTCTCAAAACAATGAAACAGCTCCAGCACATTCAAGAAGACAGTTTAAATAAGAATTTATTTTAATATCTGTAACAATTGTAATTAACCATTACACTTGTAATAAAATTAAGTCAAACACAAAAGCATTTATTATTATTATTATTATTATTATTATTATTACATTTCCCCTACAAAACGGATTGAGCATTTTCAGGAGTAGTAGTAATGGTGTGCAATCTCGGCATAGGCCAAAAAGTTTAGTGATCGGCCTATAATTGGCGCTATAGCAAAGGAAAACACGTTTTGACTCTCTAGGTGCTAAAAATGCTACACAAATTTGTGCAGCCTAAATCATAAGTTGCACAAAGCTGAAATTTGGTCAATAATTAGGGATGGTTTGTGTAGTATTAAATTAACATAATACGCAAAACAGACTTTTGCAAACTCCTTCTAGGCCAATTGGCTGTTTAGACCAAGTGAGGTGTCAAATAAATCAGCGGACTTGTTCTAATGTCATAATAGATCTTTGTGATTTTTTGCTAATTATATTCTTTTCATAGTAACTTCTTTTTGCTTGGAACCGCTTACTACCACTTGCGGCTATATTGTTATAATTACAGTGTTAAAATCTTGGCATCACTCCTACAGTGGAGACGTCCTGCTGGAAATTCAGTTTCAGGGAAGCGAAGCTCCTCGGCCTTTCTGACCTCGCAGCTTCAACATGAGAAATTAGGCTCAATTAGTCCAGCTCACTGGCTCAGGTTGCAGGTTGTCTGACCGATTGGACTGCGGGGTCAGGAAGAGATCAGATTACCCAGAAGCCCCTTTGGAAACCCAACCGGCTGTATGTGTGTGTGTGTGTGAAGGGAGGAGAGTGATTCTAATCAATGAGGCCAATACCAATTTCCCTGGCCCACCACCATGTGGCCATGTTTCCACGTTGCTGCTCCTGGTTTGAGCAAAAGCATTCTAGGAATTTTCGTCTTCCCCTAGATACAAAGTCAGCGTCTGAAATCCCTTGATTCTAATGGATATCAAGAGGGCGCAAGGCAACTATTGCAAATATTCTGTTTCATCTCATAACCACAAATTAAGCTCAGCACATCGTACTTACCGAGCCAGCAGGTCAGTGAGTTCCGGTTTGGTCATTCCATCGGGCAGGATGCGGGGGATGGCCGCCACGCAGGTCCGAAACAGGTCGATTTTGGGCTTCCTCTCTCCACTGATGAAAATCACAAAAATCATAATCACAACACAGAATTATACCATCCTGTCACTAAAAAAGGTACTCCTCAGCAGTACATTTGGTACCTCAAGCTGGAAAAAACACTAGATGCAGGGAGTTGTCTGTGTTTTACAGTGTTGTGAGGTGTGCCAAACCCACGTGATCATGTCCTCCGGCTCCTTGTTCAGCATCTGGACATTGGTGAGCATCATGCAGCGTCCCACTTCTTTATCCAGATGCCTGAGGATGTTGTCAATGGCCTTGCGCACTTGGGAATAATACAACGACATTCCTAGACAGCAACACACACACACTGACTGAATTGATTCATCTTTATCAGTTCATGAGACATTATAAAACTTTCGCCAATCCTGAACCTAAACTAATCTCAAAAATCAAATTGCATTTATAGTATGGATACCAAACTTTAAAAGCCTCTTTAAGGCAGCAGGACAGTGACCTATCAGCTTAGCCTCTTCCTCAGTCAGAGTTTTGCTCAGGTAGGTCTTTTTGACACGCAGTGTGTTCCCCGAGGGCAGCGTAGCGCCGGTGTTGGGCATCGGCGGCTCCCCGTCCTTCTGCTGCAGCTTATCGGCAATTACCAGGAACGCCCTCACACCGATGTTCATCCTCTACGGCCCACAATACACCAATCAGAACACGAAAAAATGAAATTATGAAATCAGGAATAACATTAACTGTCACCTACCTCGGATTAAGACTAAAGGCAACCGCCCGGCTTTCCCCACGCCTAGAAGGTCAAAAATAGCTGTCATGTAAATCAAGTCTCTCCTGAATTTAAGAAGGGACCAAGAAAGGATTTAAGGAATCTTGCTGTGACATGACGGCAGTACAGACTGGGTGTAGACACCTACCTGTGCAATGGCTATAATTTTGACAAATGTTCAAGGGCATATCTCTGGGCACCACACTGCGGGAGCCTTTGGGAAACAGCGTTGTGACGATGTTGTTGAGGCGACTGTGGGACAAGAGAAGAAAAGACATCATGGAAGCATCGTTCTTCTTCATGTGGTCAATCAACAAACAAAAACATCACTTTTAATGGCTTTTAATGGGGTGCTAGTCAAGCTGTAGGATACTTGAATAAGGACCCTGATGTTGTAGGTTCAAAATTTGGAGCAGTTGTTAGTGTAACAGTTGTGATTCAGTGACCCATGATCAGTTCAGTCCTGGACTGATAAAAGTACCATGAGGTACTCCAGCAGAGTGGCAAATAATCATGTTCTAAAATTCCAGCTCTTTGCCAATTCAACTTTTCTACCACCACTAAGACCTGAACGCAGACCACTAACCTTGTAAGTTGGACCAAGGAGACTGACTCTAGTGTGGAAGATGTGGACATGGAGAATCACTCTGTGAAGATGGGACACGAGAGTCACTCTGGACAGTGTGTGAGACCCAGGAGTCAAGTGGACTGTGTGTGGAACCACTCCTCTGGAAAATGTGTAATACATGGAGAATCACTCTGGAAAGGTGTAAGGACACAAGTCACTCTAGAAGGAAATGTTGTTGTTAAGTTTGTAAGCGGACTACAACTCTGACTCTTCAGCCTGGTTCTCTGAGGCCTTGGCAAAGCATTTCAGCAGCTCACATCCCAGTGACACACAAACCTGCCTAATTAAACAGCTTTATCCATTACATTGACCAGGCACCCTATTTCACCAATTTCATCTTCTCATTTCGTGAGAGAGTTTATTTTAGGTTAATTAGTGCTAGACTGCACTCAGCATCTACTCTGGCTTATAAAGTCCCAAACTGTTGGGACGTCTGGTCTTGCAACGTTCTAATCTCGGGTCAAATATGTATTCCCCCAGTAAAGTGTAATAACACTTTTGCCTAACCTGGGCCCTCATTAATCTCGCTATCTACTCCTACTGTTGTAACTGTGATCTCAGCCATCCCAGATTATCATCAGGTCGTTCTCTTCCAAACAGCATGTAAACAATTTTCCTCTAGCCCTGATCTGGCTTATTTCTCACCTATTAAGCACACTTTCCCAAGTTAATTGCATCCTCCTGGCATTCTGCCCTCAGGCCGAGCAGCGTCCGCGGGATTATTTTGGCAAAAGCTAATAAATCATCGCTTAAATGGGCCCAAAGAGGCATGTCTGGACTCCAAAAGGCCACTGTTCATTGTTCGCCCTGTCCTTCTGCAAATAAGGTCGACTTCACGTCCAAAAGAGCGTCGAGTCTCTCAGCGACAGCTCCTCCACCCACTCCTGAGTAGTCGACATGCTCTTTTTCTCCTCTTCCTTTACGCCCTGCTAGCATTATGCACCGTTCCAACTAAGTGACAGACGAGTTTTGGGTGGAGCGGGGCACCGGCCATTTTTTGCCACTTCCGGCCCTCCCAGACTCGGACAAGCGGCATTGATGGAGAAAGCACACTGGCCGTCGCTTGCACCTTCCTGTGGGTGTCCGGGAGGAGGAGGCCGGCTCTTTGTGGTGTTACGTGAGACCTGCAATTAGTACGGCGCTGCACAGAGTGGGAACACGTCCTGCTTTTAAACAAACCGTAGAATCCATTTGCTAATGAATCAGAACTATCGAACTAAATGAATACTGAGTCAATTGAATGGAAAATGGAATCAAATTATACTAAGCCCTAATGAATCAGGACTAAGCCAAGAGCCCTAATGAACCTTGACATAAACAAGCTAAATGAATGCTAGTCGAATTGATCTGCATAGGATTCGAATTTGGGCTAACTAATGAATCAGGACTAATGAAGCCCTAATGAACCTTGACTTAACAAAATAAATACTGAATCAACTGAATCTAAACTGGAATCAAACCATACTAAACATTAATTAATCAGGACTAATGAAGCCCTAATAAACATTGACACAGACAAGCTAAATGAATACTGAATAGTTGAATGTAATTGGAATTAAATCATTTTAAGCCCTAACGAATCAAGACTGATAGAGTCTAATGAACCTTGACATAAAAAACTAAATGAATACCTTGCACTGGATCATTTAAATCTGCATGGAGATCAAGTCATATTAAGCTCTAATGAACCTTGACATAAAAAACTAAATGAATACTGAATACTGAATCATTTAAATCTACACTGGAATCAAATCATACTAAACACTAATGATGCTTGAAATAAACTAACTTAATGAATACTGATTCATGAATCTAAATTAGAACTCAAGTCATTTTAAGCCCTAATGAATCAGGACTAATGAAGCCCTAATGAACCTTGACATAAAAACTAAATGAATACTGTATGCTGAATCATTTGAATCTACACTGGAATCAAATCATATTAAGCTCCTAGCCAGACCTTGGAAATAAACTAACTTAATGAATACTGAATCAGCTGAATCTAAATTAGAACCACGTCATTTTAAGCCCTAATGAATCAGGACTAATGAAGCCCTAATGAACCTTGACATAAAAACTAAATGAATACTGTATACTGAATCATTTGAATCTACACTGGAATCAAATCATACTAAACACTAATGATGGCAGAATAAAACTGCTTAATGAATACTAGATCAGCTGAATCTAAACTGGAATCAAATCATAATAAGCCCAAATGAATCAGGACACATAAAGCCCTAATGAACCTTGCCAAAAAACTAAATGAATACTGAATACTGAATCATTTGAATCTACACTGGAATCAAATCATACTAAGCACTAATGATGCTTGGAAATAAAACTAGCAATGAATACTGATTCATCTGAATCTAAATTAGAACCAAGTCAGTTTAAGCCCTAATGAATCAGGACTAATGAAGCCTTGCTGTTGTTCTCTCATCTACGCCTGCCTAGCTAGCTCTCATTGGTCAACACAGCCAGGAAGGTGAGAATATAAATGAAAATCCAAAACTATGATCCAGCCCTGTGTTTGGAAAGTTGAAGTTTGTTTTACATTCGCTGGTACCTCAGCAAACCAGAAGAGGACCCGGAACTCACCCCTGCGTTGCAGTGTTGCTCTCACATGATCACCGGGATCATGTAGACCCACAGCAAATGGTAAGAGACTCCCAGCCACTCTGAGCCATCTTTGGGTCTTTTAATCTGTAAAAGAGAACTAGCTGCGTTACCTCAGCACAGTAACTACTGAAGACCTAAAGGACACTGACCTGGTTTTAGGACTGCTCACGTAATTTATTAAAAAGGCGTGAATCTGCTCATGCATCTGTGTACCTTCAGGTTGGAGAGGCAGTTGGTGAGAAGGCGGGCCATCTGTTGAGGAAGAGATGCTCCTGACTGACACACAGCAGACCGTCACCAGTGGGTGCAGAGCCTGGTGCACACACACACACACACAGCTGATATTAAATGGCTTCACAGGCACTGGAGATTATAAAATATATTAATACTGATTGAATTTGCTGAGCAAGTATTCACTACTGATTCATAGACAGAGCAGCGATTCACAAAAAAATGATTTCTGGTGTAGTTTGACATGTGCAAAAGGTGCCAAAGTTTACAGTTTACGGTAACGGTACCACTAAGGTACTCATAGGCAAGGTGTGTCCCCATGCACGCTCACTTCTGCCTGTCAAAATCAGGATTTTACCAGAGAGTGCTTCTTTCTCGTGGACAGGTCCAGCGTGGTGTCGTACAAACTCTCCACAAAGTTCCTCAGACAAGGGACGTTCACCTCGTTCTTCACAGCCTGGCTCCAGAAAGAGACCAAGTCAAATGTTTCTTTGAGACCCGATTAGCAATACAAGGACAAATTTAGAAAGAATTTAGGAAGAGAAAGAAAGTGAAAGAGAGAAAAAGAAAAAGAAATGAAAAAGAAGAAGAAAAAAGAAAAGAAAAAAAAAAGGAGAAGAAGCAAAAAGAAGAAAGAGGAGAAAGTGAAAGAGAATGAGAAAAAGTAATTTGGAGCAAAAAAGGGAGAGAAAAAAAGGAGAAGAAAAAAAGAATAGAGAAGAAAAGCAAGAAGAAAAAGAAGAAAAAGAAAGAAAACAAAAGAAAAATAAAGAACAGAAAATTGGCAAAAGATAAAGAAGAGAAAAGAAAACAAGAATAGAGAAAGAAAGAAAAGAAGAAGAGAAAAGAACAGAAAGAAAAAGAAGTGTGGCCAAAGATAAAGAAGAGAAAAAAAAAAAGAAAAGAGTGAAGAAAAGAAAAGAAGAGAAAAGAAGAGGAAAAGAAGCGAAAAAAAGAGGTCGAGAGAGAAAAATTGAAGAAAGAGAAGAAGAAAGGAGGAATGAAGAGGAAGAGAGAAAGGGAGAGAGGACAGGCAGGGAGTTGAGGAAGAGAGAAGGAGACAAGATGGGCAGCTTCCAGCACTTACAGCAACAGGGACCAAAATCTCACGAAGGCCGGCCAGAGCGTGCTTGATGTCTTTATCCTTCACCTCCAAAATGGTTTACTGATCCTGGAAAGGAGGAGATAGTGTGGCCAACTTACTCAAGTTGTGAGAGAGAAAGTTGTAGCTTGACGGTTTTTTTTCCTAGCAGCGTTTACAGTCAGGGGTCAGGTGAGTGTGGACTAAACGCCGACGTTTTCTGCTCGTTAGGTGAATCAAACGTAAGCGGGTGTTGGTCACCTGCGTTCCGTTGGCAGCATGCTCGGATAGCCTCGGAATCGCGCTGCGTTTTCTGGCGCCAATTTCTACCGGAAATCAGATGAGCGCAAAGATACTTGTTCGCTATGCGTCTACATGCCGTCGCGGTTGGCGTCCTGGAGGACGAATATATCCCATATGATTCCATTCTGGCGCTTCAGTGGGTGGTGCAACAACTGTGCAATAGTAGACTGTCCTTCATGTGACCAAGACTTTTTGTATATTTTATATATATTTTTTTACATTTTATATTTTGGCACCTTTTCGGTAAACGCTTTGGACAAGCTGATTACTGCCCCACAGGTAAACACACAAACGAACGCCTCGCTGAAGTCAATCAAGCGCAGCTACAAAACGCAACAAAAACGTGTGTAGTTTAAAGTTTAACTTGTTATATTTTAATAAATACTACAAAATTGTGTTGCCAAGAGAGTAGGGAATCTCCAGTTTAATCTTCTGCTCGTCTTCTAGACAAATACCGCAGCAACTCATAGTGTGTTTCTCCTCCGCTCCATTTCAAATGTTTTTATCATCAGTTTTCTCGTATCGGTCAACAATATCAGCATAGCAATTTACCGATCAGGCTCAAACAGGAAGATCTGTCATTTTAGCCAACAGAGAAATAGTGTCTAAAATGTGTTTTATCTAAAAGCTAACAATAATGTAATCAGAATTTTGTCCAATTCTAGGACCAAGAGCAATAATCTCTCTCCACAACTGCTTCTGCCTTTTGCAGGAACTGGAAGGAGGCCTCGAAGTCTTCCACCGGATACATCTTCACCCTGAAGAACTTAAGGCCCATGATGAGACTGATGGTGCTCTGCACTACGTAGGGGCTTTGCTCCTTCTGACGCAGTTCCTTCAGCTCGGTCAGAAACTTCTTCTTCTGGCGGGGAACCTAAGTAGAAGGAGATGAAAAGCAGAGTATGAGGTGAGAAAATGGAAAGAAAGGAGGACAGGTCAGGAGAGGAGGAAGATGGATACGAAGGGAGGGGAGAAAAGGGAAAGAGAGGAGAGGAGGGAAAGGATGAGAGAAGAGGGAGATGAGGAAAGGGAAGGAAATGAAGGAAGAGGGGAGAAAAAGAAGCGAAGAAAGAAAAAAGTGAGGGAGAATAGACAAAAGGAAGTGACTGGTAAAGAGAGGAAAAGAGAAGAGGAGAGGAGAGGAGAGAAGAGAAAAGAAGAGAAGATGAGAGAAGAGGAGAGGGGAGAGAAGAGGGAGAAGAAGAAGATGAGAGAAGAGGAGAGGAGAGAAGAGAAGAGAGGAGAGAAGAAGATGAGAGAAGAGAGGAGAGGAGAAGATGAAGGAAGAAGAAGAAAGGCATGAAGGAGAGGAGAGGAGGAGAGAAAAGAAGAAAAAAGAAGGAGGGATAGAGGCAAAAAGAGAGAGGGAGATCGAGGGAGAGAAAAAGACAGAAAGAGAAACAGAGAGAGAGAGGACAGAAGAGAGGGAGAGAGAAGAGAAGAGAAAGGAGAAAGAAAAAGAAGGAGAAAGAAAAGAAAGAAGGAGGAGAGAAGAGAAAGAGAGAATGAGGACATGAGGGACAAAGAGAGAAATAAAGAAGAGAGAGGACAGGAAGAAGAGAAGAAGAGAAAGGAGGGGAAGAAAGAAGAAGGACAGAAGAGAAAAGAACGAGAGAAAGAGAGAAAGAGAGAAGAGAATGAGGACATGGGGACAAGAGAAATAAAAGAAGAGGAGAGAGGGAGAAGAGTGGGAGAGAAAAGGAGGGAGGAAGAGAAGAGATATAAGAGAAGGAAAGAGAAGTGAGAGGAGCTGAGGAGAGGAGGAGGAGGAGAAGAAGAGGAGGGGGAGTAGATGAGGAAGGTAGAATAGAGAGAAGAGAGAAAGAGGAGGAAGACGGAGGGGAGGAAGAGGAGAAAAGAGGCTGAAGGGGCTTAACGCTCTGAACGCTGAAAACGGCACAAAAACCGTGTTGGTGAACACAGGCCCTAAACCTGGTCACCTCTCACACCGGTTGAAAGAGGACAAGGGGGTGTCCAAAGCTCATCACAAGACAGTGCAGGCATTACACAGCCCAGGCTTCTACGCCAACCAGAGCAAGAAGTCTGAGAAAGCGACAGGAGGCATGGCAGAACGAGACGAATGTAACCTCTGGCTGCACGGTTCGTGCCCCACTGCTAAGATCTGGAGTCAAAAACAAACAGAGGCCAATTTCCAGCCCTAGTATGGAGTCAAGGAGGAAACAACTCCCACAGAGGAGACTCTCACACCACCACACTTTACTACAGACAGACAGACAGACAGACAGACAGATGAGATAGATAGATAGATAGATAGATAGATGGATGGATGGATGGATGAATGAATAGACAGACAGACAGACAGACACACAGATAGATAGATAGACAGATGGAGAAGACAGACAGACAGACGAACACAGACAGACAGACAGACAGACAGACAAGGAACCAGACAAGATAGACAGACAGACAGACAGACAGACAGACAGACAGATAGATAGATGAATGAGAGACAGACAGACAGACAGACAGACAGACAGATAGACAGATGAACAGATAGATAGATAGATAGATAGACAGACAGACAGACAGACAGATAGACAGATAGATAGATAGATAGAGGGACAGACAGGCAGATGGATGGATAGATAGATAGATAGATAGACAGACAGACAGATGGAGAGACAGACAGACAGACAGACAGACAGACAGACAGATAGATAGATAGATAGATAGAGGGACAGACAGCAGATGGATGGATAGATAGATAGATAGATAGATAGATAGATAGATAGATAGATAGATAGATAGACAGATAGATGCGAACACCCGAACCATTATGACACCAACTGTTGCTGCTTTAGGGGATGAAGAGGATGTTGAAATGAGGATACTCACTTTGCATGAGCCAAAACCCCGATGACTTCCGCATAAAGGTCCGCTACAATGTGCATGTTGGCGGTGTTGGGGCCGTGGTACCTGCCGGAACATCAACAAGGAGAAACACACATACATTTTAGTTATAAACATTAGAACAGCAGCAAGGAGGGGGGTGAGGGAGGACGGGGAACTGGAATTACCCCTCGATGTATTTAAAGTGCTTAAAAGCCAAGTGAAGGACTTCATGGACGGAGGCGTCGAGGATCGGGTGCAGAGGCATCTGGGAATGAAGAGGAAGAGAGATAGCGGAGATTAAAGTTAGCAGTTGACACTACCAGAGACAACAGGTTTTCAGACGATAACACAGTGCTGAAGTGTTTATCTGATCATTCCATATTTCTACCTGTTTTAGGACTTCTATGAGGACGAGGGAGAAGATGAAGTCAATGGCCAGATCCCTCCTTTCTAGAAGATAATCCCTCTGCTGTTCATCACTGAGAGAGAGTGATAGAGAGTGATAGATAGATAGATAGATAGATAGATAGAGAGAGAGAGAGAGAGAGAGAGAGAGAGCGATAGATACACAGACAGACAGACAGACAGACAGAGAGATAGAGAAAGAAAGAGAAAGAAAGAGGGAACGGAGGGTGAGGAAGAGATGGGAAGAGAGCAAGACCTTTTCAAACTGCAATCCACTTTAACACTGATGAGTAACACAAGTAAAAGAGTAAGGAGGAGGAGGAAGAGGAGGAGAGTCTAACTTTTTGGCCTTGGTGCTGGAGCGCGGTCTGTACTCGTGGCTCTCGTCCTCCTCGCCGTTCTGCCTCCTGTACCAGTCGAACAGCGTGCGCAGGATGGAGGGCAGGCAGTACTCAGCCAGCGAACTCATGGTGCTGATCAGCTGCAGGACAAGAATAAGTAAAGAGTTTAATAAGGATGAGGAGGAGGGTAGAAGAGGAGGAAGAGGAGAGGAGGAGGAGGACGAGGAGGGTAGAAGAAGAGGAGAGATGAGGAGGAGTAGAGGAGGAGACAAGATGACGTGGAGGAGGACAGCAGGAGAAGAGATGAGGAGGAGGAGAACAAGGAGGAAGAGGAGGACGAGGAGGGTAGCAGAGGAGAAGAGATGAGGAGGAGGAGGATGAAGAAGAGGGGGAAGGAGGAGGGTAGAAGAAGAGAAGAGATGAGGAGAAAAAGGACGAGGATGGTAGAAGAGAAGAAGAGATGATGAGTAGATGGAGAGGAGGAGAAGAGACGAGGAGGAGGACGAGGTGGAGGTGGAGGGTAAAAGAGGAGGTGAGGAAAAAGAGGAGGAGGAGGAGTGTAGAAGAGGAGAAGGGATGAAGGGGAGGAGGAAGAGGAGGATGGAAGGAGTAAAGGAGGAGTAGAACAGGAGGAGAGATGATGAGGAGGAGGAGGGTAGAAGAGGAGAAGAGATGAAGATAATGAGGAGGAGGGTAGGGGAGGAGGAGGAGGAGGAGGAGGAAGAAGAAGATGGAAGGAGTAAAGGAGGAGTAGAAGAGGAGGAGAGATGATGAGAAGGAGGAGGGTAGAAGAGGAGAAGAGATGAAGATAATGAGGAGGAGGGTAGGGGAGGATGAGGAGGAGGAGGAGGAGGAGGAAGAGGAGGATGGAAGGAGTAAAGGAGGAGTAGAACAGGAGGAGAGATGATGAGAAGGAGGAGGGTAGAAGAGGAGATGAGATGATAATAAGAAGGAGGGTAGGAGAGGTTGAGGATGAGGAGGAGGAAGAGGAGGATGGAAGGAGTAAAGGAGGAGTAGAAGAGGTTGGTGGTGAACACAGAGACTCCCTTCATGAAGCTGTAAGTGAGAGAGATGAATCGTCCCTCTGTGAGCCACACAAACACTCTGCTGTTAACCCTGAATCAACCTAATATCCACCTGCCACACACACACACACACACACACAAACTCTTTCATTCTCCAAATCACATGAAACACTTGATCAGAAAGTGACCCTAATTTCTTAAATGAATTATAAATGATTTAAGTCTCAGATTACAAACGTTGACGTTTGGATATTTCTCACAGAAAGCTGTGTGGATCTCACCTGGTCAAACTGGGGATCTTCACCTCTCTGGAGTGATTTGGTCAATGGCTTCTCCTGCGAAAGTAATACATTTCTTTTGGGTTCAGAACATTATATGATAAAGTATAGTAATATTAATACATAACTAGCGAGGCACTTCCGCAAGAAAACGCAAATGTGATTGCGATTTTGCAGCAAGAGTTGCAAGGTGGTTGCTATGCATCGCTAAGTGGTTCCTATGGCGTTGCTAGGGTGTTGCTAGGCGTCGCTCTTCGGTTGCTAGGGTGTTGCTAGATGGTTGCTAGGGTGCTGCTAGGTGTCGCGGGGTGGTTGCTAGGGTGTTGCTAGGTGTCGCTAGGCGGTTGCTAGGTGTCGCTGATCGGTTGCTAGGGTGTAGCTAGGCGTCGCAAGGCTTTTGCTAGGGCAACGCTAGGGAGTTCCTAGGTCGTTGCTCGGCGCTGCTAGGCTGTTGCTAGGGTGTCGCTAGGTGGTTGCTAGGCATCGCTAGGCTGTTGCTAGGGTGTCGCTATGGGATAGGATGATAAAAGATAAGTGTGGATCAGGTCGGTGGTCATGACATGTTGCGTGATGAGGGCTGACGTTGACTTTCAAGTTTTGTGATATGAGTGCATGTACAAAAGCAACACACACCGCGAGCGGCCGCACGTTTTAGAGCTGGAACAAAGTTTCTAGCGCAAAAACTGTAGGAGGAGTAGCGGCTACAAAAAGTGGGGGAATAAACAAAATATTCCAGACGGATAACAATATTGCTCATCGCAATCACATGATAAATCTAGTTCCAGTCGTAAAGTATTTATATTCCCAATTACATTTGTAATTAGATTTTAATTAAAAAGTAACTACATTTCTAATAACATCTGCAATTATACTGCAATTAAACTGTAACTGGATTTTCAATGACCTTTGTAATTACATTGTGATCAAAGAGTAATACTATTACATTTGTAATTAAGGAGTAATTACATTTCCAATAAAATTTGTAATTACACTGCCATTAAACTGCAATTGGATTTTCAATTACATTTGTAATTACATTGTAACCAAAGTGTTATTACAGTAACAATCACGTTTGTAATTACATTTTAATCATTTTAATTAAGGCGTAATTACATTTCTAATGGCATTTGCAAGTGCATTGCCATAAAACTGTAATTGTAATTTTCAATTACATTCATAATTACATTGCAATCATAGTGTAACTACATTATCAATTACATTTCTAACTGCAAGTTTAATCAAGGAGCAATTACGTTTCCAATAACATTTGTAATCACTTTGTAATCAAAGTGTAATCACATGTTCAATTGCTTACTATAATCACATTTATTTTAGGGCTGACGAGATCAGATTTTATATTTTAGAAACTGAATCAGGACAATGAGAAGTGAATCCGTGCCTAAAGTGACCTCACTATGCTACACTCTGTCAGCTTGTTTCCTCCACTTATTAATTAATAATTCATTCGTTTCCTGGTACCTCACGTCTTCCTCAGCAGACAGCGGGGAAAGACGCGAGGTGAAACCAGGGAGGTTACCAGCCTCCTCGATCTGGAGGTTCGACTTTCTCAAGCCAAGTCTGTGGAAGTCATGAGCAGCTGCTGCACTTACGCATACGACTCCCACATCCCACGTAACAGCTTGAGGATGAGGATGAATGAACAGGTTGAAGAGGTTAAGAAACGGTACAATCCACATTAGTGGCGTCTGAAATCCTGTTACAATAGGATTAGAATGTAAACTGAATGTTTTAACCCCCAAAAACTGTTGTCAGGGGCTTGATCGAGGGGGTCAGAATCCCCCATAATTCCCCATCGAGCGACCTTGTTCACTTTGAACATGACAGGACACTTTAAAGACGTTCAGCAAACACTACACAAAAAGGCCAGACATCTCACACACACACACACACGCTAGTTCCATTCCCCCTTGTGCGACTGACTGAAGGGGCCTTTTTGTTTTAGGCTCATAAATATTTCAGCTGAGAGTCGTCTGCGAGCGAAATTGACTCGGGACGCGTTTGAAGAAAGCACAGTGTCCTTTTCGTAACTGAAGGCCCTTTTTTCAGACGAGGCTAATGCCGATATTGTTTTGTGCTGCTTTTGTGACCATCACAAAAAAGAAAATGAATAAATATATATTTCCGAAAGCTCTAGAACATTACCCATCCAGATGTAGGAGATTCCAAACATATTGATGAATGAAAATAAAACTGTAAGCAATATTCTCAGCATCAAGAAATCTAAAATATACACATAAAATAAAATTAAAAAATGTTTGTCTTAATCCAGTTCTATATAGATAATAACTGTGTTAGTTAATTAGGCATGAAGATTTTAAAATAATAATAATAATGCTTTTGCTTTTTTTCCCAAAAAAGTACAAATTCCTGATGAAAATAAAAGTTTTAAAATGAAAAGTATATTTTATTTAATATTTATTTAAATACATTTCTTTGCTAAAATGTAACTTTTCTGAGTCAACTGAAAAATTGTACAAATAAAAAATAACCTTGTTGACTAATTAGATTAAAAGTGTTATTTGCTTTGTATTTATTTAAAAATAACAATTTATTTATTTAATTAAAATGTAAATGAGGAAAACTTTTTTTTAACAAATATTTAGGGCCTGTTTACATGTATGCGGAGATCTTTATAAATGAATATTTTTTTATACATTTGGGCCTGTTAAAAAAACATTTAAAAAATCTGTGCTAATAAAAATATCTGCATATGTGTAAACAGGCCTTTTTTAACCAAATGTTGTGTAAACGCAATTAAAAAAACAAAAACAAATTAAAAAACATATTTTAAAATGTGTTTATAAAAATTTTCGCAAATGTGTAAACAGGACTTTTTTAAAGCCTAATGTCATGTAAATACAAATAAAAAAATCAATGTACAAAAAATGTGTTCATAGAAATATCCGCATATGCATAAACAAGACCTTATGTTGATTTTAATTAAATGTATATATTTTTATGATATATATTTAAATGCTTATTTTATTTATATTTATTTTATTCATATTTATTTCTTTTTAAAATACATTCCTTTAACTTGTTCCCTAAAAATCAATTTGTCACATTCAGAGCATAACTTTTTATAACTTTTTTGCCTCTGGTCCACTTCTGAAAGGCAAACAGGGTCTCGAGGAGAAGACGTGTCAACATCCGGGGGGCGACTGGTAATTATTCACTGTTATTCACCTTCCGACACACGAAGAGACGTTCTCACGCGCTAGCTTGCCTGAAACTAACACTTCCCCACTAACAGCAATAACACATTACGTTAGCATTAGAACTGGCTAATCTTGTAAGGGCGTTGTCTTCCATCATGACGATGCCAGAGCGTGCACTTCTTTGCAGACACGGCAGAAGTTACTGGAGCTTGGCTGGGAAGTTCTGCCACATCTTCCGTATTGCACCTTCAGATTTCCACATGATTCGCTCTCTTCAAAATTCTTTGAATGGACAGAACGTCACCTTTGAAGAAGATTTTTTTGGGAAACGTTTTTTTGAGCAGGGAATTATAAATATCTGCCCACAAGATGGCCGAGATAATTCTGACAAAACGTCTTGACGTTACGCGCTCCACACCACCTGTGCTCGCACCTAACCCTTCCCCAATTATCGGCATTGGCACATATAAGCGTGAAAAACATCGGACGTCATCGGCATCAGTCTACAATTCTCATACTGTGCATATCTACAAAAAAGTGCACTTAGAAACTCAACTGACTGGACTCTCTTGTGTATGATTCTTCATACATCTCTTCTAAAGTTGCTGAAATCCTGTTTTTTAACACATTGGTTTACCCCAAAACAGGTGTATCAAAAAATGGCACAAAAACCCAACAATATCTACAGTTTATCTGCAGCACCACTCGGCGAAAGCAGTAACAGCCGAGCCAATCCTGTAACCTCATCTTCTCCCCGCCAGACGTCTGTTTTTGTGCCTTGACTTTATCTGGGATTCCTGTCAGGTTGTTGTCTGATGCCACCCTGCAGCCAGCAGCTTACACACACACACACACAGCATCAGCGCCATCCGAGACACCCGGATACCGCAGCTCCTAGTCGACTCAGATGGAAACTCTCTCTCTCTGTGTCTCTCTCTGACGGCAGTGATATAACCTGAACGACGTTGGCAAACTTCTACAGTCCAGAGATTCAGAAATGTTTGAGCACCATGGCAGCGTCTTCCGTTTGGCACCACGAGGAGTGGGGATGCTGGCTTTCACAATGAGCTCGAGTTTCACATGTTTTTAAGTTACAGTGACCAGACTTTGGATATGCCTGGCACAAGCGCTAGTTTCCGATGTACAATAAAATATCGGCTGAAAAGAACAAGCAAATCTTAGAGCTGGGATCAAGACCACCTAAACCGAGAACAAGTCCTGACCGAGACCAGAGTGTGTCAAGACCAAGACAGAGACCGGACCAATGCACGTTTTATACACCACATGACCAATAAGTAGAAGACGCAAAGCCTAAGCAACATTAAACATGTTTATTCAATATTTCTCTCTTACATATCTATAACGAGGAAGTAGCTTCACTGGAAGCAGTTATCCAAACTGATCACATCATATGTTAAACTCAACAAACCACAGTGAACACTCCTCAAGACCAAACTCACTGTTTTATTGACTTGAATTATTATTATACAGAGACATTCTATGGCTTAGTGCTGTGAAGAATAATAATGTTAGTGCCAGACGGAAACACTTCTTTATCCACTTGATATCTATCTGTATACAGAATAAAATTATTTGATAACACACAATGCATTTTTCTATATTTATTTTTTCCCTTTTGGTTACATGCTATCATTATAAAATGGAAAATAAAAATATTTTCTGATCAATTGAAAGTAAAGAAATCCTAAAGTTTTGGGTAATTTTGAGCAGATTCTGACTCATTTTGGCCTTTCTGGAAGAGAACCACAATTTTGCGCATGATGGCGTTCATATTAGAGTCACGAGCGCTAATGCACGCAACTATTTACATCACAAATGACGTAATTAATGCCTTTTTACGCAATTACTTTGGTTTTTGTGCACAGAATTACTCAGAAATAATTCCATATACAGAGCAATGAATACAATGTCCGGTAAGTTGAAAGTCTTGTGATTCTGACGGTATGTGTGTGGTTTCTGTAAGTTAAAGGGATTCTGAGTTAGAATTTCTTTTTCCTCCCACTGTCCAAAAGCATGCAGTTAAAAGACGACTCTAAATTGGCCCCGTAAGGTGTGAATGAGAGTGTGATTGTGTGAGTGTGTGTGTTCTGCGGTGTGTTGACGCCTGCCCAGGGTTGGTCACCTCCTTGCGCCTGTAAATTCCTGTGAATAGGCTCAGGTCCCCACCGCGACCCCAGTTGGGATTAAGCGGTTTGGGGAATGAATGAATGAATGAATGAATGAAATCGGACAGGGAATCAGGACTGACCGATACCCAAAAAATTCAGATATCAGTACCGGTATTAGAACTGAAAAAGTTGGATTGGTGCATCCCTAGTCAAGGGTGGATGGCTGTTCACTCAAGGCATGAAATGTTGGATAGAAATGTTGCAAAGAGGGTATTTAAATAATAGTGTTGCGTGGATTTAGAGCTGGTTAAGACATTGCTGAAATTTTCTGACCAGGTTTTTGTGAAGCTGTGCTTCATTTGTAAGTGATTATTTGTCATTGTAAACACACCACAGCACAGCACAGCACAGTGCACCACAACGAAATGTGACCTTTGCATTTGACCCATCCGTGAAGGAGCAGCGGGCGGGGAGCAGTCCTTGCTCATGAGTACCTCAGTGGTAACTTTACCGGCCCTGGACTTGAACTTGCGACCTTCTGATCACGGGGAAAACACCCTACTGTTACGCCACCAACTGCCCCTGCAAGCAGTTGATGAAACTCTGATTCCATACCAGGTCACATGAGGTCATGTTGTCAAAAATTGAGGGTTAAGCGGAAGATCCTCTTGCCTTTATACTTGTCGCCTAACCGGAAATAATGTCACACATGACATCACCTCAAATGTTGACGCCTGCTACTGAAGAAATTCATTATTTTGGAGGATGACTTCATATGCGGGCAGCACGGTGGCCCAGTGGTTAGAGCTGCTGCCTCACAGCACAAAGGTCCTGCGTTCGAACCCTGGGGATGGCCGAAAGGCCTCTCTGTGTGGAGTCTGCATGCTCTCTCTGTGTTCGCGTGGGTTTCCTCCGGGTGCTCCGGTTTCCTCCCACGGTCCAAAGGCATGCAATATATAGGTTAATTGGTGACTCTAAATTGGCCTCCGTAAGGTGTGAATGTGTGTGTGATTATGTGAGTGTGTGCCCTGCGGTGTGTTGGCGCCTGCCCAGGGTTGTTCCCTGCCTGCGCCCGCAAGTTCCCAGGATAGGCTCTGGTTCCCGGTTTAAGCGGTTCAGATAATGACTGACTGACTGACTTCGTGTGCAGTTGGATGTTCTAAAACAATACTTCCTTTTCTTACTAAAGCTGTAATATTCTGTTCCTTTTTAGGATTCGGCTCCCTCTGAGTCACTCATAAACTGATCCGGGTGTGCGAGTCACTTGAGTGAATACTGCCAAATCGCCAGCTGAATCGTTTGTTTATGTGTAAATACAAAGTATACGTGGCTTGTGATGAGAGTGAATGCACTTTCAAATAAATGACAAAGTATCAATACAAGGCTAATATTTATTTTCAAGTGGCACTAGACGAAGCAAATTCATTCTCTATGTGGTTTAGGGGGCGCTAACCTGCTCGTGTGTGTGATTCAGGGGTGTGTTTCCCAAAAGCATAGTTGCTAACTATGCTAGCAACACGTTACCCCAAAAGAATAGTTGCTAACTATGCTAGCAATACAGTTACCCCAAAAGAATAGCTGCTAACTATGCTAGCAACATTATGTTACCCCCAAAGCATAGCTGCTAAGTACGCTAGCAACACTATATTACCTCAGAAGCATAGTTGCTAACTACGCTAGCAACATTATGTTACCCCAAAAGAAAAGTTGCT
>JAVGVS010001241.1:6345-27401 GCA_032718565.1 Distichodus sexfasciatus
AATGAATCCGAACCTGAGTTAGACAAGAATAGTGAGCTGTTTTTTCACAGTGTATTCTGCAACACCACGAAATAAGCGCGAGTGAAATACGAAACCACGGACGTTTTAACTTCGTCAGCCCATCATCGCAGAGCTCCAATCCAAGTTAATATCCACCTTGAAATGTCCTAAAACAAGTCTATAAAGTCGCATCGCTGCCATATTGTAAATCCGAAGCCGTCATCCATCTGTGACAGACGAGCCAGCGCTGGAGGTATCGATCGAGGATTTCAGGCTGTTTATCAGGCGCTAAATGCAATCCAATGCTATAGGTTAGCCGGGCCGAGGAGTGTATTCGTGTCCTTTTGTATAGATCCCAGTGGAACGGGCATAATGCATGCATCTGGGAGCGGTGTCAGGTTCCAACCGATCATTATCTACGCCATTAAGGACCGGGAGGTGGAGGGAGAAATGAAGCAATGCTTCACGGGACGAATGAATAAATGAATGGATTGAAAAGATTGAGCACTGATTTCACTGCGTGTGAAATTAACACATGGACTGACACTCACACTCATTCGCTCGTTTTTTCAAATTAAAACCAAAAGGTGAAACCGGAAAAACATGCTTTTTTTCAAGATTCGTTTCCAAAACCAAAATGAATAAAACGAATAACGAGTCAATCTCCGATTTGCCATTTGGTGCCAAAACGCAAAAATGAAAAAGAGGAAATTTGCAGTCATTTTCAATCCGCATTTCATTCGTTTTTGTTTTTTGCTATTAACAGGGAAAACACAAATGATATACGGATTGTATTCAATTTGACTTTTTCCATCGGGATTGCGTTGAGTGACCTGGAAGTGACCGTTGCATATGGTCTGTAATAGGGACGCACGATAAAAAATGTATTGGCCGATTCCTGATATTTTCATGCTTATAGCTGCCGATATCGATGCGGATAAATGAGGAAGGCAGAGTCGCGCGTAAAGACAAGATATTTTGCTCACCAAAGTTCCACCGCGCAGTCAGAATTTTGGCGTAAAAATAATGTCATAGCTCGAACGTTTCTAACACTTTCTAACACTTCGAGCGTAGTGCACAAGAAAAAGTCACTTTTCACCCTACGTGGTGTACCAAGTCGAATGTGACACTCCATGTGCACTACCTAGTGCGAAGAGAGCCGTTAAGCTACAACCCAGGCTGCCTCCTGAGATGCATACTACCACATAGAAAAGTATGAAAACAGCGCTTTACTTACCATACTATTAAGTGCAGCAGTGCGCGGCTCGGGACACAGCCCATGAGCGAGCTCACGTTCTCAAAGCGAGGCAAACGTGCAGTTTTTCGCGCGTCCAGGCAGAACTGAGATTTTGCTCGCGAATGTTCCACTGAGTGCTCAGAATTTTGGTACAAAATCACACCATACATTTTACAGAAGGCGCAGGCTGTATAAAATCCCACTTCGGACTTTGGACATGCCTGGCACAAGCTCTACCTTACTGCCGTGCAAAAAATGCATCATAAAATATGATGCTGAAAATACCGGGCAAATCTAAGCATCAGTCCGATGCCGATGACTTTAAAAAATACTATTTTTCGGCCGATTCGGATATGATTCCGATATTATCGTGCGTCCCGCATGACGCACGGATTCATGTGTCACCACATTGATTAGGAAGTAATCTCTCCAGCACGGCTTCTCTAGTCTTTGCTCGTCTCGAAAACAAGCATCTCTGCAGAAATACAGATTAAATCACCAGATTAAATATTACTCTCAGCACTGGAGGGAAAAAAAGGCCAATATTACAAAATCAATGCTGACAAATGACCCGCATCTCAGAGGAATCTCAGTGCTTCGTGTTAATTTTACTTTAATGTCACGAATTCCCTCGCTTAGAGACAATTCGGACCTGTCTGTATTCCGGACTCATGCTTAATGAGGGTGATTTCCATTCGGCCCGTTTTGCTAAGGATTAGTCTTCTGACTATTTTATTGATTTGTTGATTATAACTTAATAATCACACTTATTTCTCGAAATATTAACTACTGTATTTATGCCATTTACTGTACAAAGAATTGTATTAAAAACAATTCTAAGAATAAAATAGTTAGATACCGTCTCAACAAATCCAACCATGTCACTGTCTATCCATGTAAAACAGCCTAACCATTTTCTCATTTCTCATCTTCTCTCTAAACCTCTTTTTTAATATTCTAATGTCTAAAATGCTTTAAAGAATTGTAAAATTGTAAATTGTAAATACATTGCAGATATGCTCACTGAATATAAACCTAACAGACCGCTCAGATCATTAGGATCGAGTCAGTTAGAAATACCAAGGGGTCACACCAAACAAGGGGAATCCGCTTTTAGCTATTATGCTGCCCGCAGTTGGAATCAGCTTCCAGAAGAGATCAAATGTTCTAAAACATTAGCTACATTTAAATCTAGACTCAAAACTCATCTGTTTAGCTGTGCATTTACTGAATGACCACTGTGCTTCGTCCGAACTGATTGCATTCTGTTTTTAACTGTCTTGAACTTATTTTAAATCAATTTTTAAATCATTTTTAAATCATTTTGCATTGTTTTTATGATTATTGTTTTTATTATTGTTTTTATGATTATTCTACTTCCTTTTATGTAAAGCACTTTGAATTACCTCTGTGTATGAAATGTGCTATATAAATAAATTTGCCTTGCCTTGCCTAAAATTATTTGTTCAATATCTCATTTTCGGCTAAAATCGCATAATCGATGCATCACGATGGAGACGTGGATGATTCTGCATCGATGCAATGGCAGACCAAGGTTTTCAACCGGCATTCCACTGCCCACTAATGGTCCGCAGAGGGAACTGCGGGTGGTCTGTGACACGTAACCCCGTTTCACTACTGAAATCACTTTTTAAAAATCAATCCTTTTTTCATTTTTCTAAAAATTTCCATATGATTTGAGCATCTTTATGAATACTGAATTTAATGCAGTCGGTTAAGGCAGTTGGCGGTGTAACGGTAGGGGGTTCGCCCCGAGATCAGAAGGTGGCAGGTTCGAATCCAGGGCTGGTAAAGATACCACTGAGGTACTGATGAGCAAGGTACCGTCCCCAAGCACTGCTCCCCGAGCGTTTGTTAGCTGCCCACTGCTCCTTCACGGATGGGTTAAATGCAGAGGTCACATTTGGTTGTGGTGCACTGTGTGCTGTGCTGTGGTGTGTTCACAATGACTCATTTTCACTCACTTTCAGAATCGTGATGGTGACCCATGAGGTCATAGGTTCAAATCCTGCTCTAATCCCACTGCTAGAACTACCACCACTGAGCCCAGGAGGGCAAGACCTGCTCCAAGAAATCTGTCCCTCTGGATTAGGGCCTGTGTCAATCAAACGCATTTTTTCCGCTGGGGGGAAAAAAAGACGTCGATGGAGACGGGCTTTTTTACCACCCGGCTTTTTTGACCAGCCTTTTGCTACTGATCCCAAATCCTGCTGTTAGATTCAGTGTTTAAAATTTTAAATGAATATTTTTTTTAATGTATATTTTGTATTTGACTTATTTATTGTTTATTCCATGTGCCGTATTTGTGCCACTGCCTTATTTGTTCTCTGTTCTGTTGTTCTGTTTTCTGCACTGAAAAAAAAACCTGGAGCCACCTCGTCTCGTCTCTCTGAGCATCTGTACAGCATATAGCAGAGATGACAAAGTTTACTTTGACTTTGACTTTGAACTGATATCAGACACCAGTATCAGATTGGAGCATCCTTATAATCAGTCAGTTTTGACCGACCAAACATATTAAAATGAAGTGATTATTTTGAAGTCATGTCGACCGGTCCTAAAGCAGTCCGAAATGACTTGTATAGAATGGATAAGTCAAACTGCAAGGTCACGAAGCGAAAGTCTGATTCCACAGTCGTTGAACACCTCGATCTCGACAGCCTGCTACACAGAAAGCGACATTTCCCCAAAGACTTGCTTCAAAGGTTCGTCTGGTTACCTCTCCAGCCTCGCTGAAGGCCATCGATTCTTCTGACTCAGAAAACGACGCTGAACAAGAGTCTGAGGACGACAGTGCATTCTAACCTGCATCTGCTTCAGCTTGCAACCTTCATTTATATGGAACATTTTGTAGTCCCTTAGTCGGCAACTGACTCACTCTTTTAGAGCCGAAAAAGCCTGTAAAAATGTTCTTTCCTCACCAATTAGAAATGATTTTCAGCGTTCTTTCAGTTCGCCTACATAAATGAAAAATATACATCATTTTCAGGCTGGCGTTGCGCCAATCCGTCTCATTCTTTTATGTGGAAGGCAACATGTGAAAGTGAGTGATTATTTGTCATTGTGAACACAGCACAGCACACAGTGCACCACAACCAAATGTGACCTGTACCTTTGACCCATCCGTGAATCATCAGCGGGCAGCTAGCGAGGGCCACGCTAACAAGGGGAGCAGTGTTTGGGGACGGTACTTTGCTCATGAGTACCCCAGTGGTACCTTTACCGGTTCGGGACTTAAGTCGGCCACCCTCTGGTCACTGGGCCAACTCCCTTACCCTCCCTACGCTACCTACTGCGCGTTTCATAAATTTCGACTTTTATTAAAATGGTAAATCGAGACAGAAAGCATCGGAGCACAACTTGCTTCATCGTCGTCCTCGCACCGTACATCTTTCTCTCCCCTGGAGATGTCCCGCTGTCTCCCGTCCCGCCCTCCACCATTAATCTTTTTACCACCGGCTCCCAGGCGGCGTGTTAAGGCCCGTCTGACAAGTCGGCTTTTTCCAGGAGGGAAATGTGAAAACAAAGGAAGGTCGCGCAATAACCGGCTTGAGCTCAAAAGGAAATGTAACCCGTCGCTGCGACGCGGCGCTGGGAGACGGACGTTTTGTCTTGGTCTCGGCCGGTTTGGTGTCGCGACGGCGCTCAAGTGACGCTTCGTTAAGTTGGGTCAGAATTGGTGTGACGGCTACATGGGGGTTTGGGAATGTGAGGTGGAATTTTTGTGATTAAGTACCTTTGTTACCTTGTTTTAATATCATGTTATCAATAGTAACAATATTTTATATACTATTTGTCTAGACTAGCTTTGAGTTTCAATGGAAAAAATCCCCATTGTTGCTGCAGTTTAGTCCAAGATTCATCTTAAACCAGCCCAAAAAGCTTTTGTATCAGTAGTTATAATTATTTAAAAAAAATTCTGGAATTCTTAACATTTTTTCTGAAACATTTCTCTAAAACGACAGCTCGTTTTTACGTCAGTGTTGTCCAGAAATGAAATATTTACAAAGCACAACTTTGAAACATTGACTGAATTATCATTTTATAATAAATAATCTTTATGGTTGTGCAGAAAGCAATTTTTTCAAAGAAATATGGATTTTTTTCATGCCACATTTGTCTGAGAACATTTTCTTGTGGTTCATACCTGCAAAAAATTTAACTCCCAGGTGGTCAGAACATTTTAATATTTGATAAAGACAATCTTGACAGTATTCAGACTTAAATGAACAGCTCTTAACTCGTCGCCTTCTTGTACCTGCTTATACGGTGCCTTCTTCACCTCTCTCTCTCTCCGCAGGTATGAGATCCGGGACACCCACCTGGTGGAGGAGAGCGTTCTGGAGACGCTGAAAGTGAAGGCCGACTTCCTCACCTTCAAGCCCCGGCCTTTCAACATGCGCGAGTTCTACGATCGCACCGGCCACGACATCAAGGACATGCTGCTCTCCTGCTTCTACCGAGGCGTGGAGTGCAGCGCCGAGGACTTCAGAGTGGTGAGTAGCTCCACTTCCTTCCCTCGCTTCCCTTTCGCTTCGTCCTTCAGCAGCTACGGATGATTCGGCTTTTGTTTTCCAATCCGCTCTTGGCTCGAGGTTGGGTTTGGTCCTCTCGCGCCCAACTGCAGACATCAGAAGCTGTGAACAGAGAAACGACGAAATGTTAGTCAGGGCTGGGCGATATTACCTCCAATCAATATCGTGATTAATCGGGTGTTTGGCATCAATTATTATTTAGGGGATGATTATTTTGTTTTTGGACATAAAGCATTCTTTGTTTACAGCATTTTTTCACACCTGCCTAAAACTTTTGCAAAAAAGGTTTTTTTGGACCTCATAGTAGGTCTGGACAATTAATCGAAAATGAATCAATTCTTCACGATGTGAACGCATGCACTGGGTATGAGTGCTCGCGACTCTCCCGCGGAGCTCCGGTACTCGCACAAGCGCTTTCAGTTCAGTCAAATCTTCCTATTTTATTACAGAAAAAAATCATATTGTACCTGATAAATAATAGGGGTGTTGAAATTAATCACATAATCGATACATCGCGCTTCAGGACGACGTGGACGATTCTGCACCTGCCGATTATATCATTACTTTCGTATACTGTATCGTAGTGATTTTTTTGGCACAAAAATACTAGTTAAGAAGAACATCCAGGTAGTAACTATGGCCCCCACGACCTGCCATCCACGCCCAATCTGCGTGCAGTGTGAAGTAATGCTGAAAAATTGATGGTATGCGTAGAGATATCGCGTCAAATCGAATTGTTGACATGATAATTGCAATTGAATCGAATCGTGACACCAGGGAAGGCTCACACCTCTACTCACGATACAGACATTTACTTGATATTTTCAAGTATTTTTTGGACGTGTGACTGTGACGCGACTCCGAGTCGTGAAATGTAGTTCTCTCCCAGAAAGGACAAAAGCACTAACCCTTACTTTGCTTCATAGTGCTAAGCCATAGAATGTCGCTGCATAATAAAAACTCTGCAAGCTGATGAAACGGACGCTGTTCTTACTATTTCTAGTCGTTATGTCTACAGTTCCAGCACTTTTATACTAGAAAACTAAAAGCTAAAATTTTTTAGTACAAACATATCAAACTATTACATCAGAGTTGGTTCATGACGGCCAAGATTATCTTGCAGGTTCTGAATGCGGGTTTTGATTCATTTTCGATGAATTGCCCAGCCTTAACCCCTCCCGTATTCCTGCAGTATTTTTGAGCTTTATTGAACGTTTTCTTTTGCGGGGTGGGGGCTCTTTTGTTCTTGATTGGGTCTGAATTAGATGCAGATGGTTTCATTTGCATTCTATTTGGCGCGTCTTCGTGGGAAATTAAAGCCGAAACGGCGTAGCCAGGCTTCATTTGGCGTCGGGGCAGCACTTTACAGCGATAGGAATAAAGTGCTGTTAGATTGCGGTATAGAGGGAGATGGTCAATTAAACTTTTATGCAGTGTTTTTTAACATTCCACTCCTTTTTATAAAAGCCAGAACCTTTAAAAAAACTTGGTTTAAAAAAATAATAAAATTTGCACTTCACAGAAAGGGGGGCTTTGTTACGTTCCTGTTCTGGTGGCAGCTTATAGTAATGCTGGCATGGGCCTGTTTTTTGAGCTTTTGGCTGTTATGTTTTTGGCTTTTGACAAAGCCGCCGTTGCACAAAATTAGCTAAATGATTGTTAACCGATCTCCAAAAGCGCTAAAAGCTGTGTGATGAAAATTCCCTCATGCGCTCTCCAAACCTGTTAGAAAAATATGCTTTTTCACTATTTAGTACTGAAATATCAAGGAAGCTTTGCAAATTTGGAGTCACAGGTTCCACTGACTAGTCCACGCTCGACTGGCTAAGATTTTCCGTTGTTTGTTCGTACGTCGTTTTTGAAGGCACAGCGTTTAAGCTTTCCACTGTCAGAAGAGAAGCTGCTCAAATGAAACGTCCAAACATTGAAGGTAGTCAAAGTCCACGATTTTTACTTGTTTTTTGATTTTATAAAGTGATGGACTGTTCGCTTTAAGGCGGTCACATTTTTAGGGAAAAAGACGCACATTTCCAGAGTGTTCCATTTGCTAATTAAATAGCCGGGCTAATAAGTCGCCGCAAACATCTTAGAGACTCGCTTTGAAGTTACGTTCGGCATTCTGGGATAATGAAACGGTGGCTCTTTGTGCAGATTGGACGAGGCCCATTTAGAACAAACCCTCTTGTTTTTCTGGTTTTCCTGGTGGCACATAATGCTAATGGAGTCCCTGTTGTTCAGATTGTTGTTTTTGTATAATGGGCAGGGCATCCAGCTGGACAAAAGGTCACGTTATTAGCAGAAAGAAGAAAGCAATTTCACAGGGAACTCAACAAAGGGCGACCTCAAATCGATATCGCGATTAATTTGATCTCGATTATGATTGAGCCATTTTTTAACCTTCACAGTTCACTGACAAGGTTTGTACGGTAAATATGCTCGACTATTATTTGATTCTTTTATGAAAGACTGCATATCTTTATTGATTGAAGGAAACACACACACAGATGTCACGGACAGGGCAAAGCCACGGACGTCACATGCTTGTTTCTTTTGTTTTTTGCACCAAAGTCACTTCTCGAAACTTGAAAATATAGTGTGGTCACTCGCAGAACAAAGGTAGATACTGAAGATTCTGCTCTTAATCTCTGTTATTCTTTGAGCATCCCGTAGGTATCTCTGTCTTTCTCTCCTTAAGCGTCCTTGTGGAGGCCTAAAACCCAGCAGCGTGTGCTGTGTGTGTGTGTGTGTGTGTGTGGAAAGGTGCATGTTCTGGCTGCGTTATGCTGATGTTTGTGCTGATGGTGGAGGGAGCGTTCGCTGCACTAACAGCTCAGCAGAGATCACTAACGGTGTGTTAAGAGCTGCGCCTCAGTTGTGACTCACTGGTGCTCTGTGGGAATGTCCTTATTACAGCAAAGCACGTGCACCACACACACACACACACACCCCTTTGCTCACACACCTGTGCTCACACACATGCACATACACACACACAAGCATGCATATGGACGTACGTTTGTGCACAAACTGACCCATGCACACACCCACACACATACACAGGCATGTGCACCCTCTCACACGCTCATATACACACAAACATGCATGCACTCACACACACATACACATGCGCATACACACACACACACACGGACGTACATGCATATGCGCACACACACACACACACAAGCATGCATATGCATGTGTGTACATGAACAGACACATGCACAAGCACACACACACATGCGGGTCCACAAGCATGTACACGAACACACACACACACACACAAGCATGCACAAACAGAACCAGACAAGCACGCCCTCAAACATGCGCACACACATACACACAGGCATACAGATGCATACATACACACACACACACAAACATGCATATGCATGTGTGTACATGAACCGACACGTGCACAAGCACACACACCTGCACACACAGACATGCAGGTCCACAAACATGCACACACGCACACACACAAACAGAATCAGGCATGCACGGCCTCAAACGTGCACTCGCACATACACACAAGCTTACACATGCACACATACACACACGTGTGTGCACAAACAGACCGTCGCACGCATCCACAAATGCATGCACACACACTCTTGCGCATACGCACCAACAAGCAGGCACTCACACGCAGACACATGCACAAGAATGCACACACCCATGCGCTGACACACGCATACACAAATATACACACACACAGCGGATGCACAACTTGGCATGTTTGCATAGTTTTCTCTTTAATAAAGTTTGGATTTATATTTGATGCGTTTTGCATAACTGCTACACAACAGGGTGTAACTGCACTTGGATCACAATTACCGTTTGCGTTAACATCTACTTTGTGCGATCGTGTGCAGATCTGATTAAAGAATTATGTTAATGGCTGGTGTAAAGTGGACCTTCTTTGCAAAAAAACTTCTTCAGTTTAGGTGAAGGTTTCACTTATCAGCTTGTGTGTGTGTGTGTGTGTGTGTTTGTGTATCTCCTAGCAAATGCTTATACGTTCTCATAATGCATGTTAGAGCTCATTAGTAACATCAGAATAAAATAATATGCCCCGAGCTGTCACCATAACGCTTCAGACACGCACACACACACTCAGACACACACACTCGCGCTGTCACTACAGTTCAAAGTCTGGCCACGGCTGCAGCCGCTCTCTTACTGTTGCTCCCGGTGTACGCTTTGATCAGTAGAAAACAGCAGTCAGCCTTGCTTGAGTTTCATTTTCCCCCTGCGTGGTGTGGAGGTGGAATGGGGAGTGAGTGTGTGTGTGTGTGTGTGATGGATGATAGTAGGTCTAGAGATGGATATGTGAATGAGGGGGCGGGGGGTGTTATGACAGACCGCATTAGAGCCTAAAACCACGATCCGCTCGCATCCATATGCATGGGCACCCACATGGAGCTTTGATTCTCCATCCGACAGTGGCGTCGCGCTGTGTGTAGGTGTCTCAGGCGGCGCGCAAAAGGAATGTAGTAACGATCTGAAATTACAATGGAGACCTCATTCACACCAACTCTTCTTAAGATGGTCCTAAAACCCACTTACACCGTTTGCACCAAGATTCTGCCGTTCACCAACGTTTTCTTATTTGTTTTCTGAATCTATAAACGGTGAAGAGCACTCTTATGCATATTTTATTGCGTGCCGGTTTGTTCAAAACATTAGCTTGAATTCCTCGGTCCGATTCGAACCCACAACCTCTTGGACCAGAGGTGAGTATCCGAACCACGAGACCACCACAACCCTAAAAATGTCTTAACTTTCTTTAAAAATACTTGACGAATGAGGCTGTTGTTTTAACATGTCGGCAAAGTGGTCAGTTGGCTGCCGCCTCACGGCAAGAAGGCCCTGGGTTCGATCCCCGGGTCGGACGTGGGGGCTTCTTGTGTGGCGTTTGCATGCTCTCGCGGGTTTCCTTCGGGTGCTCAGGGACCAACCTTGAGCAGCCGGCACCACACCACAGGACACACACACTCACACAATCATGCACACTACGGGGTCAATTTAGAGTCACCAATCAACCTACAGTGCATGCTTTTGGACTGTGGGAGGAAACAGGAGCACCTGGACCCAGGTCCTTCTCACTGTGAGGCGGCAGCGCTAACCACTGCGCCACCGTGCCGCCCAGTTGGTGAGTAAGCCCGCATAAATGGATGTAGCGTTTTTAGCGCCCCCTGTTGTTCAAATAGCAACATTGTATTTTTCCCTTTTTCTGGCCTTAGTTTTGATTGTTTATACCAAATTTGAGCAAAATCGGACTTACGGCTCTTGAGATGTAGGTAGTTAGCATTTATAGCGCCCCCTATTGTTCAGTTGGCGCCATTGACGCTAACTGGGCCAAAGCAGTCCAGAGATACAGCTGTTTAAGCAAAATTAGCCACGTCCTGCTGCAGTTAATTCGCTTTTTTTTAGCTAACGCTTCTAAAAGTCCCCACCACTGCATGGCACATCAGATTTTTAAAACACGGGAACCATACCACCGCGTCGACGTCCAACTCAAGTCAACGAAATCAATTTCGTTTTCACTTCCTACTCCACATAAACCAGTCACCTCATACGAAGATTTTTCCATGATTGTAGTGACCAGGCATTAGAGTAAAGAGGAGCAAGCCCCCCTCAGCCCCCTCATCTCCCCTCCCCTTCCCTTTCCGACGCTTTTGCTCTCTTGTTTCTTTCTTTCTTTCTTCCTTTGCCCTTTAGATGTTCTATTCTGACTGATGTGGCTGGCTCTTGTGCATGCCTGATGTGATTGCTTTGACGGACAATTCATTCGGCGGGGCTCGGCACTCTGCGAAGATCAAACTGCTGCAAATCTCTTCAAACCTTTTACTCGGCCCTCAGCTCCCTCCCCTAACTTTAACACCAAAGGACGGAACGCTTCTTTTTTTTCACCACCTTGTGTTAAAGAATGGCGCTAGACTTTTTTTGGGCTTATGTTGTCTCAGCTGTTCGACATGGGAAAGTTTCTTACAACAAAAAAGCTTGTTTCCTTTCTTCGAAGCGGTTGGCTTGCGAGGGCAGGAGAAGGAGAAAATTGCTGTCCTTTTGTGAGTTTTAGCCAAAGCCGATTAGTTTTCCGCATCCAATAAACGGCTTTTGAGACCTGCCGTGTGTTTTTTTTTTTTTAAAGTTCCTCTTCATTTGAACGAATACAAATGATGACGCACTATTACTTTCATCATGCATTAAAATGGTGGATGCGTTTCCCAAAAGCATAGTTGCTAACGCGTGAGCAAGGTACCGTCGCCAAGCACTGCTCCCCGGGCGCTGCCCACTGCTCCTTCACGGATGGGTCAAATGCAGAGGTCACACTTCGCTGTGGTGCACTGTGTGCTGTGGTGTGTTCACAATGACAAATACTCACTCACTTTCACCTGATTGGAGACGAAATCAGTCAATCAGCTTTCTCCAAGCCTCTGATTGGCTGTTTTTTTGCCTCATTTATAACTCAGCACAAAGTTGAGCGAGCGTGAAGGTGGAGTTCATTGCGTACAGATGTCCGATTTTGCTTGTGAAAGTTCCACTCGGCGCCCAGAATTCTGGCACAAAAATAGCAAAAAGACAGCTTTTCACCTCGATGAGAAATATCGTCACGATTTAATATCGAGGCACAAGATCTCGTCACACCGCTAGTAAATGCTAGGGCTGGGTTCAAAAAATCGATTCACCGATCAATATCGATTCTCGTTCGAAAAATACAATATCGATTCAAGAATTTGCGGATCGATGTTTTCCTGCGGCTATGCACTACTTCTCGCGACCGCGCAAGGAGAGCTATAAAAACGTGAGACCGGCGAAACCGAAACCAAATAGAGCCATGGCTGAAGCTGCTCCGCTCAAATCACCGTCTGGTGCAGTCCATCGACATAGGGATATGCTCGACTCAAGTTATTTAATAACCAAGCAAAACTAGTATTGACGCAAAGAAATCTCTAAATAAATCGATCTCGAATTGAATTGAATCGAATCGAGAATTGAATCGGATCATGACCTTGTGAATTGGAATCGAATCGATTCAGGAAATCAGCAACGATACCCAGCCCTAGTAAATGCCCATTTCTTAGTACTTCATTTGTTGCAAACCTCACCATAAATAAATGTAATCTCTTAGCGGAATTGGTGTGAATTAAGTTTATTGGCAATTACTTTGTACAAGGAATTTGGACGAGAGAATTAGGGATCTATCAACATACTGATTGGAAAAAATGGACGTAGTTAAAAAGAGTGCGAGCCATATATTAAATCCCAGCGAATTTCACAGAATAAAAAGTCCTGTTCCATTAATGTATAGCAGGGTTGCCAACTTTTCCAAGATTCAAGATTTTTTATTTGTCACATGCAAATTATACAGGTACAGCATGCAGTGAAATGTATCTTGATCCGCTCTTTTGACTGTGCGGTTTAGGCAAAGAATTAAAAAAAATAACAAAAATAAAAACCTAGGCATGAGATTGTGGCCGATGTCGGGATCGCTGGGGGGGCTGTTGTTTGGGCAGCTGTCTGCGGCAACTGTTCTCAGCGAATCATCAGTCAGAGAAATGTTTATAGTCGTTTGGAAATGAGTGAAAAAATTACAACACAGGAGAATTTGGCGTGAGATTTCTTTCTTGAGCGTGAGAGCGTGAGATTGAGGCTGAATGCGTGACTGTCACGCCGAATGCGTGAGAGTTGGCAACGCTGGTATAGGATGCGCCCAATGGTTAATGTGCACTGAAATTTGTTGGAATGTGATCAAATCTGACCCGTAGTGAACATTTCCAGATTTTTTGTGGCCACATTGCTCGAAGACCGCATTTGTTGGCTCACTTGACCAATTTATTTATCCATACTGCAACTTCAAGTGGTCTGAAGGGATAAGGTTAAGTATGCGAGGATAAAGGCAGTCATTGTTTGAGGGATCTGCTGGGAATTTGGAGGTATGTAGCTGGGAGTAATTGGATACAAGCAGCTTGCGAAAAAGCAGTGTAGGTTTTGGCGTTCTTCGCAGTGGACCCAGTGGTCGCCTCATTTTCGTCCATCCTCATTTCCCCACCACCCCTCTGTATATCTTTCTCACTGTCTCTCTATGGAAAATTCTTGTCTGTGTGCGGTGACCTGTGCGGAATGATGACGGGAGTTGATGTGGATGACAGGATGGCAGCCTTTAGACGGCAAGATCAGACTGACGGTTAGACGGCGATCGCATCCGTACCGACGTGAGCCTGATTTTATTTGTAGTTTATCTGTTTAGCCGGGAGAAACCCGGCTTATCTAGGGCTGTCCTGAGATCAGTTGGTCTTGTGTAGGTTTATAGCATTTTTCACACTGTATATTATCCAGGGGTGCGTTTCTCAAAAGCGTAGTTGCTAACGTATTGCTAACTATGTTAGCAACACTATGTTAGCTGCTAATGTAGTCTACGTGTCAGATTCGTCAGTGATCTGGTAAGGATTTGACGAGAAAAGCAGACGCGAACAAACTTTATCGGAATGCTCCGCGATTCGGATAGTGACCTGATTAGGATATGAACCGAATGCCACACTTTCACAATTCGCCAGTGATCTGTTTAGGATGTAACGAATTGCTGCTCGTTAGCCCTTGTGGTGTGGTGGTTAACCCAAACGCGGCTGAGAGCGCGAGTAGGCAGGGAAGCCATGCGAGTTGATATAAGAACTCTCTTACGCGAAGAGTAAGGATTACCACAGTAATCCGCGTTCTAGCGACACACAGACTCTAACAAAGAGATGAACCCAATAACTGGAGTACTCACGGTTGATGCCGATGAGAATCGGAAGGAGGGCCAGGTTGACTCTAATGGCAGAGCGGCGCGCCGCGAGGAAGTGAAACCTTAAATACCCTTTGAACCGCGACCGGCCGCGTCCCATTCCAACTACCGGCCGCGGAACGGAGTGCGCGTGACAGTACGTTAGTCTACGTAATGTACTCTAACTGTGCTTTTGGGAAACGCACCCCAAATTGACTTGTATTTCCTGATTACAGTATTGCAGGGTTTAAGAGTTGTGCCCAGAGGCTCAGTTGTGGTAGAAGTGGATTTGAACTAGAGGTCGACCGATAGTTTTTTTTAGGGCCGATATCGATACTGATTACCGATACCGATACCACATAATGATTTAAGGTCAGCTTAAAACCTACCTCTTGTCCTTCTTGGAGCTTCGCGCTACGATCGTGAGTGAGTGTAGTGTGAGTGACAACAAGGCTTCAGCGTTGATTGGCTCCTACTCACGTGACATATAGCCAATCAGAGGCTGTTGTGGGCGGGACATACGCCACAAACGGCATAAAGAGAAGAGACGGCAGTGGAGCCACAGTATCGGTGATTGTCAAAATTTAACACCAATACCGTTAATCGGCAAAATGCCCCTGATAATCGGCCCGGCTGATAATCGGTCAACCATTAATTTGAACTTACAACCTCGTGGTTCACAGTGATGGCGAAGCTACTTTTGAGCAGCTATATCAAAGCAATTTTTACGTCTACAGAGAAAGTCGATAACTACATCAGAGCTGTTTTTCGGCCTCAGATTCTTGCCAAGGTGGACTCCAGCTCACAGCTGCCAAGAGCACGCTGTGATGCAGTGCATATCCGATGCTACTTCTGCAAATTCAACACCAATCAGAAACACCGGGTAATAAAAGAACTATAACGATGTAACAATGAAGATTTTCCATGCTCTATAGCTATATGTAAGAAAGTAGTTAGTTACTTGTCCGCAACAGTGTTGGTTCATACTTGAGTATTGTACTAGTCGGCCACCGTCATCCCCTATTATTTAAAACGAATAGCAGACGAGTGGTGGAATCTGATCCAAGATGAGTGTGAACCTTCCCCTCTCACTATATCTCTCTCTACTTCTCTCTCTTTTTCTTGGATGAAAGTGTGATTCATGGCCCTCTCTGCAAGAGGAATTAATGCCCATTAATATTAATCAATAGATTGGCAAACCATTCAAGAGGACTAGCCGTCCTGCAGGGCGTCATAAAAAGCGGCCTAAATTATAGAGATGCTCGGATTGAGATTCATGATCTATGTTTAATTAAAAAGGGCTCGCAGTCGTGTCCGCGGCTCACTTGCAGATATAAAAAAAATCGTAGAAATTAATCTTAGAGATTCCCTCTATAAGTAATAACTGATTTGAGTGAATTTGAAGTAAATCTATAAATATTGCTTAGTCTTCTTCTTCGAGGTTGCAGAGCTCAAGAGGTTGAGGTTCTCTTTGGGAGTGACGAGGATGGATAGGATCAGGAATGAGTTCATCAGAGGGACAGCTCAGGACAGCTAAATGTTTTGGAGATAAAGTCAGAGAGGCCAGACTGAGATGGTTTGGACGTGTCCAGAGGAGAGACAATGAGTACATAGGTAGAAGGATGCTGAGGTTGGAGCCACCAGGCAGGAGGCTGAGAGGAAGACCAAAAAGGAGATTTATGAACAGGTATATGTTTTGCGAACAATAAGTTAGGGCCCTATGAAATCCATTTTGTTTTATCCTAAATTCCGTTTTATTTTTTCCTGAATTCCGTTTTTTCCATTTTTATTCTTCTGAATTCCGTGTTTTACGTTATAATCATATTTATTCACCTTAAAAGTGTCTAATTATGGAGTGGATGGGAAAAAAGAACAATGCAATAGAAAAAAATTCACATTAATTGACTCATTCAACTTCAACAAAGTGCTGGGGTTCAGCAGAACATTTACTGCTTTGGTAAAAGATTTACCTGTAAATAACAAAAAACATTCATTTTTTCCTGCAAAACGAAACGTTTCTGATGTGAGTTTCTGACTGTAAGTGGTCGTCACGTGTTCTTGCGGGTGCAGTCTATCGTGTGCTGGCAAAACGTACAAAAGAGTTGTTCTCCCGATTCCTAAAAATCGTTTGGTTATTGTTCTGCTCTAAACTTAGCACCAACACTCGAATTCCGTAATTTTTTTGAGGACTTCGGTGTTTTCGAGCCTCTTCGCCATAACTGACCGTTGACGTTTTCCCCTCTGTGTCTGTGCGTTTGTGTGTGGGGAAAGCTGACTCCCGCCTCAGCAGGTAACACGTACAGGGGGCTGCAGCGGCCAAAATTTATTAGAAGCCATTGCTTTGCGCACACACCGACGTCAGCGAATTACACAACGTTCCACGTTTTACAACAGATTCCATTTTATTAATTGAACTCTGCGATTCCGTCCGCGTTTTCCGCATCGCACAAATCATAGGGCCCTAAATAAGTCATGTTTTGATTGACTGTCCATCTTTATTATTTCAATTTACATCTTCCAATATGCCTTATTATTCAGACAAATCCTTAATGAAAATGAACAATATAATATAGCAAGGCTGCATTGTAATATGAACAGTAAGTCATATGCTTTGAGTGAGTCTGTCCATCTTTATTATTTGGTAATTTATTTTCCATATAAACTCGCATATTGCTCTATATTTTAATTGACTTCTTTATTGGCAGTCTCACAGTGCGCCGTTCAACTTGAAATCATTGTGATCATAATAGCGCATACTACTTTATTATTATTATTTTATTGGTTATTATTTCTGTTTTGTTCTGTACTGATTTTGTTTTGCAGTCACCTAGGAAATATACATGGCAACAACCGAAGTGAATCAGGTCTCTTCCTAGTTCTGTGTCGCATTTGGAGAAAATATTAATAATCTGAAAACTAGGACAGTTTACATGTTCTATATTTGATATAATATTGTACTTCTGAAGAGAATTTCAAAATAAATCCATAGTAAAAAGATCGGAAATTTGCAAGCAGAACAAATAGTCAACAACAGCAGGGGTCCTTAAGCATAACCCTGGAGGACACCATCACTATACAAAATGTAAGACTTTTTATTTGTCACATATTTAAACATAGTTATACAAGTACAATGTGTAGTGACATGCAGTGATCGTTCCTGGACTGTGCAAATTAAAACCGAATTACAAAATTAGAAATTAAGAACAGTATAAAAGTATAGAAAATATATTAAAATATACTGTACTGTGCTGCACATTTGCCTTCTATAAAACAAGTTCTTGATCATAAGATTTTGTGTTTAATTAGCTGACATAGAACAGACGTAAATATGCCTTGTTATATCATGTTTCAAACTGGCACTTAAAATGTAAAAGTAAAACTATTTAAAAAATATTTTTTAGTGTAAGTAATATTTCTGTATATTAATTGGCATAGTGTTTGCTGTAGTTTCTGTTCACCAGGCGTGTTGAAAATAGTGTGAATTTTGAGCCTAACGAGGAAGGTGAGAGTGACAGTGATGAGGAGATCCTCTTCAAGACGAGGAAGGTGTGAGAGAAATGTCAAAAGCAGGGAAGACCGAAAGAAACGTTGACCCTATTCTCGGATGTTAAGTAACAGAGAGAGGACGATGAAAAAGGGAAGTCGGATGATGTAACAGAAAGGTTTGGCCCTATAAGAGATTAAATGATGCCAAAAGTGAAGCTGCGACCTTTACTGTACGACTGTATTAATTAAACTGAAGCATTGTTCTAGAACAGTGACTACACTCTTGAGACCGGCAGGTCAGGACTCGAGAATGAGAAAAAGTCCATTTGTGCTGGGATCTGTTACAGAAAAAGAATAAAAATGTCGGCATAGCCGTGTAGCCCTCAGGGCAGCCAAGAGTTTTCTGCTGTCTTGATGGATGTATGGTGGGCAGCGTGAAGCCCGACACCAGCAAGAGGATGTCACGTCTGTTTCCTTTGAAGGTGAATTTGAGGAAAATCTGTGTATCATTTGTTTCTTTGTCTTTCACATTAAAACCATATTCGATGTTTGTTTCCAAACCCAAAATGAAAAAAAAAAAAAAGAATGTCGTTTTGTGACTTCCCAATTTGCACACAAATGAAAATGGAATTTTATATTTTTGTTTATTTTTTCCTCTAACTCAACAGCTGTGACGACCCAAAGGTGACCGTTACAAAGGAATAAACTGTACCGTTCTTGATTTACTGCTCAAAAGAATGGATAGTTATGTTTTGTTCCTTAACAGTAAGACAGTTACACTTTTTCCTTTGAGATTTTCACGCATGTCTTAAGTCATTTTATAAATCTTGTAGCCTGCTTTCATCCCGAAATGCCCAGGGAAAATGGGCTGTTAAAAGGTTTCTTCAGATGAGATGTAACACCAAGATCTCCACTTGTTTTCCGACTCATAAAAGCTCGTGAACGATCCCTGAGCGTCTTTTGAACCGAGTCAGGGTGGAACCCTGGTGTAACGCTAGAATAACCCCACCACGACCCTGTCAAATCTGCTCTGCTAATCTTCGCCTATCTCTAATTAGTGAAGTCTCTCCTGCCACTGCAACACCTTAGCTAATGTGCGGTGAGTGTACTGGTGCGGAATGTCTGCTGGAGCACACTGATGCTGGGTGAAGTATTGAAACGTGGGGCCTGATCGCCAGCATTTTCTTCAGCTTTTTCTTGCATTTGTTCGTAACACATTTAACACATTTAAACATCTGTTATGGAGTGAAGAAAGACTAATACGCTAATGTTTTGCACAAACAGACGTAATAAAAGTTGTCCTTAAGTACTATTCGGACGGGATTAGTTTTACATGAGGACGTGGGGTTAAACTAATCATTACCAGAGGTTCTCACCGATTTCAGTCCTGTCCGAATGTCCGCAATACAGAGGTTTAATAAAGCCGCCGTTTCAAAACCGTACAAAATTTCCGTTAAAGAGAAAAAGTCTCCCACATATGGCGTGAAGCATAGATTAAAGTGCCCCTATTATGCTTTTTCAAATATGATCTTTCATGCAGTGTGTCACGTAGCTGTATGTGAACATAAACTATCTGCAAAGTTGTGACGCCGACAGTGCACGATAAATGAAGTTTTTGTCTATCAAAAAAAAGAGTCGGCTCACATTCGCCTAAACGAGTCGTCAGCAATTCGAATCTTTTTCTGTTACGGCCACACGTCACGAAGTAACATATTTGAATAATGTCCGCCCACGTTCTACGTCGCAAACAACTTGCCCGCCCTCAAACACTTACCACTGAGAAACGTCCTGCTCCAGTCGTGCTTGCGAAACAGTTTCTTGTCGATGTGCCACTTCAACCATTTCATCGTCAGACTCCGGCTCGAATTGATAAGGTAAAATCGAGGCCATCTTTTCTATGTATTGACAGGTCTCCAGAGCTATCGTTCAGTTATGGCAATGGGCGTTTCGTTTTCCGACACACGCTGTAGCGGTAGATCAATCGTAAAGGACTGCGCCATCTGACCAATCACAGCAGTGAGGGCTCACGGAAAGGAGGGGTTTAGACAGACTGATTCTTCCAACTGCTTCCCACGAGTCGTTTACGAATCATTTAGAAATGGCGTAAAATTAAATCTATTTTTGGAGAAAACTAAAGTGTTTTTTGACCTTGCATACATGTAAACCTGTTTTAAGAGACTCATAAAACAATATTAGCAACCTTTAAAATGGCATAATAGGGGCACTTTAACACGCACACTTCCCCACTCCCCCTCTGGCAGAAGGAGGTGACTTGAAATAAACATTTACAACGTACTAAGACGTCATCCGACTGGAAAGTAGGGATGTGCGAAAAAATCGATACATTGATATTTCCTGTCACAATATATAATATCGATTTCTAGCTCCCAAAATCGATATTTGCGAGAGTCATACGCCACAAGCAGCCTCAGAGAACTGACTGGGCACTTTAATTTCTTATTTTCAATCTTATGCACTTTATCGTAAAGTTTTTGGTCTCCACTAGTTCAGTGTGTTAAAATGCAAAGACAGTAAAGTTAAAATTCAGTTCTGAGTTATGTTGTTTTGGCTGAATTATTGATATAATGCATTTTCAACTTGCATTTTCAGTGAATTGTAGAATATCGCAATATATATAGTATCGCAAAATATCGTGATATAATCATATCGTGACCCATGTATCATGATACATATCGTGTCGCGAGGTCTTTGCCAATACCCACCCCTACTGAAAAGCATTAATAACCGCGTCAAATGAGCAGACACACTCACTCGCATGCTCTCTCGCCCCGTTACGTACTGTATGTGTGTATCAACATAGATAATATTAGAGAATTATTTAATATTATTCTTAGTAGCAGTAGCAGCGTTAGTCTGTGTGTTAGAGAGGGGAATACATCATCTACAGCATCATAAATTGAACTAAATTAGAAATGGGTCAGGGTTAGGGTCAGCGATACCGTGATATTTTTGCTTACAGTTATCATACGGTCAGAATTTCATACCGGCC